>JAJJXG010000028.1:600000-776477 GCA_024516215.1 Geopyxis carbonaria
GCCGAAAGCCCTGCGCTGCATCGTATGCATAAGTGCTCCCTAAGATGTAAGTGCATCGTTCGTGAGCTGTTCAAACACCCAAGGCCTCACACGGTAGATGTGTCTATCGAGATGACTTAGGCGAAAGGACGACAATTAAGGCATCACAACCTCTAAATAAACGATCCTGCCTGTCGGTGTTCATTAATGAATTAACCACTGATTACGTACATAGAATAGAACCCGCTGATTGGCCAGGGAACTCTAGATCCCTACCTCGGCCAGTTGTGTTACCCTCGCCGGCAGTTGCAGCCTGTTTCTGAGCCTTGCTTGTGACGGTAAACGTCAACGTCAACCAATTCACCCACCTCACTCAGAGAGCCGCAACACAACGCCTGTCCGCCCAAGCTCGCCTACCCCTCTGCCCACGCCGCTCCGCTCCACTCCGCTTATGCTAAGTCTAACGGCTATCGAAAAATAGTAACGCACTCCACACAATGCCACGGATCCCTGCCGCCTCTGGCTACCAGAGGTTGGCACAGGAGACTGAGCTGTCAGACTCCGAGGACGATGAATCAAGCTCTCTAGTCGCCCACCATCCCGCTCGTATTGTATCAGTCCAGCCAAATCCATCCTCGTCTATGCAAACGAGCTCCTCTCGGCATGGACCTGGCATGAAGCGTACACGGAGCAATACCTCCGCTGTTGATATCAAAGTGATCAACGCGCGCTTGGAGAAGTGGGCCGATCAGATTGCTAGCAAGTTCAAGTTCAAGAAAGGTCAATCGAGTCACGAACATCCGCGCCTGGAGATACTATACTCCGTATTCGTGCCTCCGGAGAACTTTCGGTCATCTACAGATGCCAATGGTTCCACAGAGCCCCCAGGGGTAGCGGAAGATGCCCAGTTCACCCACGAGCAATTTGAGGAGGTCGTCGACTCAGTCAGACAGGCGATTGCGAAGGGCATAGATCCCAAATTGATTCGACAAGGCTCGTCGGGAAGTTATTTTATGCGTGATAGCGATGGTAAAATTGTAGGCGTTTTCAAGCCAAAAGACGAAGAGCCGTGCGTGTCCTACATGTTACCCATAATAACTATGGCTTACTGAGTAATGTGGCAGTTATGGCAAACTAAACCCAAAGATGATGAAGGTATGCTGTTCAATCACCTCGTGGTCTCCAAGGCTTACCTCGAATAGTGGTTGCATCGTACATTGTCGGTTTCCTGCCTTATATGCATCACTAGATAGCTAATCTGAAACAGATTCCCGTGTTTCTTTGGTCGTGCCTGGTGAGTAAATATACGATTGAGTAGAACTCGTGAAGCGCCGACAATGCTGACCATTTGATAGCTTGATTCCAAATTTGAGTTACATTTCCGAGGCAGCTGCATGCCTATTGGATAGACAACTTAAGACATACATGGTGCCTTACACCGATGTAGTTCATTTATCAAGCAAAGCCTTTCATTATGACTACTGGGATCGGCGGGCGTTCTACAGAAGACGCAAACCACTACCACCAAAAGTGGGAAGCTTTCAAGTCTTTCTACAGGGCTACCAAGGTGCCTGAAACGTTGGTCCGAGCTCGGATATCACTCATGCTAACATTTGATAAGATGCAAATATATTTTTGAGAAACAACCCATGGCCAGATCCTTACAACGGTTCATTTCGTACTGATGCTGCCCCCAAAAGAAGGTCGCCTTGGAGTTACTCTTGCAGACCTAGTGGTGATAATGCGGATGATGAATCGGAGGATGAATCGGAATCTGCTACACCCCCTGGGGACCGAACTCGTAAGTTCGCGTGGACGGAAAAATTGAAGCAGAATTTCCGAGAGGAGCTCGAAAAGCTAGTTATATTAGACTACATAATGCGCAACACGGATAGAGGATTGGATAATTGGATGATCAGAGTTGATTACGATACGCAGGAAGTTTCAGTAACCAGCAAGCCGCTGAATCTCAATCTCGAGGCTCCTTCGACTACACCTGCCTCGAGACCGTCATCTACGGATCCGACAAGCTCTGCCTCAGCGGCCTACCAGAGACAGGAGCCTATGGTAGCGTCCTCACGTTCCGCAACGCCTATGTCAAACCGAAACGATACTATCAAGATAGGCGCTATCGATAATTCCTTGGCGTTTCCTTGGAAACACCCGGATCAGTGGCGCAGTTTTCCGTTTGGGTGGCTATTTCTCCCAGTATCTTTAATCGGACAGCCATTTTCCAAAAAAACTAGGGATCACTTTATACCTTTACTTACGTCAACGAAATGGTGGTCTGAAACGCAAACGCTATTGCGAGGGCTCTTTGAGCAGGATTCCGACTTTAAGGAGAGAATGTATCAGAAGCAGCTAGCCGTCCTCAAAGGCCAGGCTTGGAATGTGGTAGAGACTCTCAAGGCCGCAGACCAGGGGCCTCTAGAGCTAACAAGACGGGCCAGAGTTCATGTTTGGGTATTGTTTCCTCTTTATTACCACGGAGTCATGGGCTGATAGTTACAGGACGATGAAATGGAGGTGCCTGTGGCAGTTCCACTAAGAATGCCGTCCACAGAGTCCAGACGCCGCCGCGAGGCTGATTTGGAGATGGGTCTTGATCAAGAAGAGATGGATATAGGAGCGATAGTATCTTCCGCACCAATACCTGAGCATGATCTTCTCGGATTCTCGCCACCGCGGTCTCAGATTCCTAGCTCTGTTCGATTGGGCGTATCAAAGTCTCAATCATCAGGGCGTGGGGCTCGCAAAGCCTCTGACAGGAGGGGTGTTGCTGATGTAGAAACCGACGGGAATTATCCATCGGATTTGGAAAGCTTGAATGGCAACGGCAACGGTGTTTCCTCGGGCCCTCAAAGCATTAAGTCAGAACCGCGCGCAGCAAACCGCCCAGGGCATAGAAGCCACAAGAGTTACGACGCTGGTGTTGTATCGAATGGCGGAGGTAGAAGGCAGTCTTGGGACTTCCGTAGAGCGAATAGTGGCAGTCGACGGGGTTCTCACAACATTGGAGGATTTACATATACTGATGATGACGATGGTGATCTTGGGTACTCTGCGTTAGACGGCAGTGACGGGGCGAAACGAAAAGTCATAGCTGAGAGGTTGGAAACAGTTAAAACCCGCAATCCGGTGTTTACTTGGTGTTAAGGATAAACCAATACCCTATGCACTATTGATGAATGAACGTATGAGGAGAAGATTGGCGTATGTTCTGGGAAAAATGTCTTTTTTTTGTGTTTATTTAATTGGCACACGTTTTTTATTATCATCAACATTGGCGACCTTGCGAAGTATGAGAAGCTTGTAATATGCATTAGACACCACGGCAGAGGTATATCTTTCTCTTATTTTGTTATAGTCGATTGTTCGATTTGAATTGATGGATGGCTTAAGTTGTATGCTGCGGTAGTTTCTTTGGAGCTGTAAAATTATACAGTGACGTTCATTTCTATTCATTCAGGTGCCTTTTTTACGTACTTGGTCTTAACCCGGAAATTACAAAAGTTTCTTGCTGGTCACCAAGATCGATGAGCAGTGACAGTGAATCATGACCCCTCAATCAAACATATAATGTGTTCCTCAACATTAGATAGGTATTACGATGTATTGGTAGAAGTTCCCGTCACTGGTGATGAGCGTAAAAGACACATCTCACTAGTCCGGAGCATCTATTCTATGAGAAACTGATCAAAGCCCATGAAGAGCTATGAAGACGAAGTGTTACTCAAGAGGAAGTAGTGTAAGCAGAAATGAAGACGTGCAAACCTAGCATTCAACTCCCACAAACCTCATTCCCTCGCCCACCCCAAAGTCAGGATACAGCCAGAGAGATGATGTTCGCCACGGGAAAAGAATGCCAACCTCTCGCTCTTCGCAATGAGCCAGAGTAGACACTTAATCTCAAAAACCCGTCTTCAGTCCTTTTGTGGCCGTCCATCCATCCATTTCGGAGTCCAGTTTTACTGTGGTATATAAGGGTCAGTAATAGAGGAGGGGGAACCAAAGTTTTATTCTCCAATCCGGGTCCGTTCTTTGAGTGGGTGGTTAGTCAAGGGGGAGGGGGTTGACCTACCTTGTGGCCAGGACTGGATTGATATGAGTTGGGGAGGAGAGTGGGAGGTAGATATGAGCCAGATTTATTGAGTGTTGGGGTTGGGCTGAGCTTGGCTGGGCTGAGATTACTCTAATGCTGGAGGAGCCACGGATCTAAGCTGGTGAGATGAGAACCTATGATTCTGCGTCACATGACCGATAGGTCAATCTTTGCCCTGTCTGTATCCTGAAATTTGGGTACACGAGATAATAAGCTTCTGTATGCAGAAAAGTGTCGGCTTCGAGTGTAATGAGAAAGTAAGGAAGTTTAATGGGCTTGTCGTCTCTTTTAGAATTCAACGAGTGATTATTAGTGAAAAACTCGTTATCGACTAATTCTTGCGACCGCTTTTGGTTAGTCCTTTAGATCCGATACTTCAAATCAGGTCCTAGTTACAGGAAAATTCATGAGATCTGAGGGTACTGCAGTTCAATCGAGATAATAAGCTTCTGTATGCAGAAAAGTGTCGGCTTCGAGTGTAATGAGAAAGTAAGGAAGTTTAATGGGCTTGTCGTCTCTTTTAGAATTCAACGAGTGATTATTAGTGAAAAACTCGTTATCGACTAATTCTTGCGACCGCTTTTGGTTAGTCCTTTAGATCCGATACTTCAAATCAGGTCCTAGTTACAGGAAAATTCATGAGATCTGAGGGTACTGCAGTTCAATGATGTCGAATATCAAACCATGCGTCAAAAGTGATTGTCTGGCAGTCATAGAAGTGCAAATTGAACGACAAAACCCATAAAACATCCGGCCGGCCACTGCCTAGCTAGCGAGTTATTATGTTTTTCAAAAAAAGGCTTCCTGCTTCCGCTCTACTACAAACATCAATCTAAGTTCCCCAACTACAACATCACACTGCTACTTACCCGTTATGTCGACCACAAACACAGAAATTCCGACCATGTCCGCGGATGAAGAAGAATGGTTGACTACGCTTCCAAACCTCCAGAAAATGGTCGACATTTTCTGGACGACTGCGCTCAGCCTCGCACCCGGCCACGAGTACGGCCGCCACAAACGCAAAACAAAGTGGATAATTCCTCCGCCAAAGTCGCCACAGCTGTGCAACATGACAAAAGAGCAGGTGACTGAGCTATTCAAGGATCTCGAGCTCGCCGCGGGAGACATCCTGTATGAAGCGGCGGGATCGGTGGAGCTGGGGATTGAAATGATGGCAATGGTGAGGACCGGCTTGGAGATTTGTAAGGTCCTTGACACATCTTCAAATTCACGTTAGCTGGTTTATGATAAGATGGGATGATTCTATAAACGCTGAGTTTTTTGAGTAAAGCGAATCGCGAATGAGTGACAAACAAAATAAATTTCCAACTTTTGGATTTGGTCGGAGAATAGCCAACATACGATATTGATTCACCTCGCATCGCAATGCGGTGGTCAGTTAGTGCGCTATCGGATCCATGATTTGAGGGCAATTCATACAATTACACCGCTGAGTTCTGAAATACAAAATGTCTGGTTCTACCCTGGTCTTAAATAACCTCTCTTTTTTCCTACTTTACATGTAATCAGTCTTTCTTATCTAAATCCCCCAGAAGCATGGAGATGAAATATTGATTGGTCACTGTACGGCGCGCCGCTTCTTATCGAACATAAATGGGATGATACAGTGATCAATGCACGGTTACCAACAGTTTAGGACATCTCGAATTGATAATCTTGTCTATCACAGAGTCTCAGTACAACATTATAATTGGTAATTATGTCGTTCCTGAGTTGTTCTTCTGCATCTAGGGTTCAAACACGTTATATTCGTCATAGGTGATACCGACAACCGTGTATAACCGCGATCCGCAATAAAAATATCTACTTACTGCGCCCCAAAGACCCTGACTATAAGAATCTTCAGGGCCCAGACTCTAAAACATAAGGTTCACGGTTTATCTCACGTGGTGCCACACCCTGACACAGCCACGGGTGCACATGCGCCACAACCCTGCCAGGGTTTTTCAATCCCGGAATCAGACGATTAACCATTCCACTTCTTCCCTCCATCGCCCACCACACACTCTCCCCTCGTTAGTCTATCACGAACTCAGTGCACCACCACCACACACACTACACCAGACAAAATGCACGCCACACGTATTCTCCGCGCCGCTGCTGGCGGAACCTCCGGCGCCGCAGGTGTCAAGCAGGGCGCCAAGCGGGATCCCGAACTCTACGTGCGTTTCCCCGCCGGTTAACCGAGAGCCGCAACATCTCGCCATGCCCTGTGCAGCCCGACTGACATGACACGACTGAGCAGATTTTGGGAGCTGTGATGTCCGTCGCTTTTGGCGGTGCCGGCTTCTACTTTGGCCGCAAGCCTACCTCCGCTGTGTCCGAGGACAAGAGCATTTCCGTCAAAGCCATGCCCTGGGACTCCAAGGGTTCGTCTGAGGGAAAATACACCTACCACCCCGAGGGCAACCCAGCCAATGCCGCCAAGGCCGCACCCAGTGCGCTGCACTCTGTCACTGTGCCCAATGTGAACTTGCCAAAGGTATGTCCCCCACCACCACTACAGAAGGGAGAGATGGCGTGATCGGACGGATCTGACGGATGGGGTGAATAGGAGCTGCACGAGAAGTTCAACAAGTACGGAAAAGAGGACTTTTAAATAGTATGACGGAAAGCGTGGCGTGGAGCGGAACGAAATATCCCCTGGTGGCTGGTTAACTTGCTAGGCGGGAGTTGTCGCGAATTTTCATTCCTGTTGTTGTTGGGTTCCCTTTGTGTGTATACGACAAGATAAAGCCGTTTTCGTTGGATGGGATTTGAGGTTAGGTCAATCTGTGTGCATTGCCGTGTGACATATGGTTATAGAGGGGCGGGCAGAGCGTTTTTAAAATCAAACTTTGTGATTTTCATTTGAAGTTCCTACTACTCGTTTGGCCACGCAATATTGGAGCAATCGATGGACGATTGAATACACGGTAATACTGGGTGGCCCATTTCCAACGAAAGAGCCTTTTGTGGATTACTTGGGAAAATAACTCAATCCGTGACCCACAGCGTACTTACATACATCCTCCCAGTTTCTAAAGTTTAGCGTAGAAAATAACAGTGAATCATGCAGTTTGTATGTTTATGTTATGCCACAAAACACTCGGTTCAAACGAGTGACAAATAGAACGTCACTCGGCACAACGCAAATTTGTCTTCTCTGTAGACATAGTAATATATATAGTACCAACTAGAGATTTCCCCTAATCCTTCCTAAACTCCCTCCACTTGCATGGGCGAATTACCATTTGGGTACTGTCTATGCAACTGCATAAATGCCCTTTTCGCTGCCGGGTGAAGAGGGGATGGGAGAGGTGGCATGTTTCATGAATGTTCAGGAGAACATAGATTGACTCTTGCACGAAGAATGTCCAATAAAGCTATCACTTGCCTTTTCTGGCCAGTATGGATGTTTAACATAACGTCTTATTTACAAGAGTTTGCCAAACATACTATCAAACCGCGATTCTGTACCATTGATCAGAGATATAAACAAGCCACCATCCCTATCTTTACAAGTCTGCATAAATTACACACCCCGATTATACCCCCCATTCGTCATAATATAAGTCATAAACCACACATAAAAACCGTTTTTATACGATACGTGCGCCAAAAGAAACCCTTTGTGTATAAACCACTCCCAGTCCACCACAATACGCCACACCGCTCTAGTACTCATAATCATCATCCACACCCTTCCCGCTCTTCGCATTATTCGCCACTACGTCCTGCCGGCGGTACATCTCAGCGAGCTGCACGCCTGTGGTCGCATCCTCAGGCTTCTTGTCCTCACGGTCCCGGATGTATCTCGGGAACCGCAGCGAAATCCCCTTGTTGCCCTCGACCAGCCCCTTGCCGGCCATGTACTTCGGGCTCAGCGAGATATCTGCCGTCTTGACCTCCCACACCACGCGCGGCTCGAACCACACATCGGGCTGATCGACCCCGCCCGTCGCGTGCAGGTAGTACGGCTTGGGCTTCTCGATCTCGAACTCGCTGAGCGTCGTATGCAGTGTCTTGAGCACCTCTTCGCTAAACCCGGTGCCAATGTTGCAGATGCTCTCGAAGTTCTGCGTTGCAGGGTTGTACACGGCGAGCAGGAAGGCGCCGTAGACGGCCGTGCGCTTGCCACGCCCGTGGTACCCGCCGATCACGACCAAGTCGAGTGAGTCGCCGGCACCGGCGAGGTAGTCTTTCTTGACCTTGAGCCAGTTGCGGGAGCGCTTGGACGGCTCGTACCACGACTCGGGCCCGTCCAGCATCTTGACCATCAGCCCCTCGCAAGATGCCTTGATGCTGTCGTCGAGGAACGACTGGATTGTGTCGAGCTCCTGGCCGTCAGTCGAGGTGGCGAAGGCGAATTCGCCCTCGGTCGGCGTGAACTGCGTGTGCATGTGTGTGCGGCGCGCCTCGAGCGACTCGTGGACGAGCGAGACGCCGTTGAGGAAGAGGAGGTCGAAGCCGAAGACGCAGGCGGCGATCTTGACGTCGGCCAGGGCCACGTCTTTGCGTTTGCGCGTCATGAGCTGTTGGAACGGGAGCACGCGCTTTTCGGCGCGGTCCCAGGCTACGGCTTCACAGTCCATGACGAAGGACTCGACGCCGGGCTTGACCCATGTGCCGAGCGCAGCGAGGATGTCGGGGTATTTGGGCGAGAGCTCTTCGGAGTTGCGGGAGAAGATTTTGGCAATGCCTTTGGCTTTGTCGACGGCGGCGTAGGTTTCGGCGGAGTTAGGGGCGACGTAGTGGAGTTGCACCCGCTCGCCGTCATACTTGTATTCGCATGTAAAGCGTTTGTTTTCGAAGCGGTCGAGGACTTCGGTGATGGATTTGGTAGGTTTGGCCAACATGGGCTTGAGAGGGACACCTGCAATGAAGTCAGTATGTGGTTGAGATGTTAGGAAATCTGTGGGGATAGCATACCGGGCTGCAGTTTGCACGTATCCTTGAGGTTCATGATGCCGCCCTTCATCATCTCACCGACGATGATCTCGTAATTCGGTAATTCACTGTAGACTGCCTTTAGCACCTCCTCCGCCGCTGTCATCTGCTCAATGCTGGGCGCCTTCTTCCCCGCCTGCTCATGCTCATGCACAATAACCGACTGACTCAGTCCCACAATCACCGTCCGCTCCGCTAGTCCCAGCCGCAGTTTCCCTTCCAGAGCTCGGACAATATATTTTGCCTCATCACCCTTTGCTGCAGACAGCATCTTGTTAATGGCAGAAACCTTGCGTCCCTGTCCGCCGTCTCCCTTGATCAGGGCTATCTCCTTGAACGTAGCGTGTACACCCTTGATGGTAAGCGGTTTCGGCGCAAACAGTGTTTTCTGTGTGTTCCGACTCTTCATGGCCACCTCACCCAGGTCACCAATCTCCTTCTGGTCTTCCTTCAGCTTCTGCATACTCCGACCGCAGGACTCGGCAATCGCCTTCATCAGTAAGCTCTCGCCGATCCCGAGTTCGACACCTTCGTAATCCGCCGCTAGGCGGTTGATCATCAGATGTACAACCAGTAGTAACTCGTCGGGGGAGAGCCTCAGAACCTGCCGTAGAAATAGCGATGTATGTGATAGCTTCTCAAGTCGCTTGGTCGTCGCCTCTACCAAGTTGAACGTCTTCACTAGGGCAGCATATGGAATCGGCGTGCCCGCTTTCCAATCAGGATACGGGGGCTCCTTTGCGCCCTTGGTGAGCTTGCTCTGTACCTCCTTGCGCGCCGTCGCAGAGATGGCAGGCTTCTTAACATCATCCGCATCAACTTCAGACGCCGAAGCTTCAGCTTCAACTTCAGGTTCCGGCGACGACTCCTTCTCTTCTTTCACCTCAGCCTTCACCTTCTTTGCAGACTTCTTGGGCGATGCGGGCTTCTTCGCTGGAGTAGCAGCCTGTTTCTTGGGCTTTGGCTCCTTCTTCGGTTTCGCCGCGTCGCTCTTGCTCCGCCGGCCACGCTTCGTAGCTGGCTCGTCATCCTCTTCAGCTTCTGATATTGGTTTCTCACTCGCTGACTCGGGCTCTTCGCTCTTGACTTTCTTAGTTGCAGGCTCCTCGGGTGTGCGCGCTCGCTTCTTAGAGCCATTGACCTTTGTCTCCTTTGCCTTTGCCTTTGCCTTTGCCTTTGTCTTTGTCTTCGACTTGTCTTTTTTTGCCGCCGCTGCTGGCTCTGGTGGTGTTGTTGCAAGTGTGTCCTCTGTCGCCTCGTCTGCGTCTACCATGACCTCATCTTTATCCTCTACCGTCTCGTTCTTCGCGAGCACTTCATCATCCTCAACCTTAACTTCTTCCAGCTTCTCTACCACCTTTTCTGCTGCCGCTGAACCTTCATTGTCTTCTGACGCTGCCTCGTCCTGCTTTCCATTCACCTTCTCGCCCTCCTCTTCTTTCACTGCCGCCGGTTCAACTTCATCCTCACTTGACTCAAGCTCAATCCTCCTTGCCGTCGCACTCGTACCCTTCAGTCTCGTTTGCTGTAGCACCGGTGGCTTCGTCCCAGCCGGTAGTGAAAAGAAGCTCCTGTCCCCCCAAGAGCACCGTCAGTGGCCATGCTCGCATCAATCCCAAGCAGTGGGAGGTGAGTGGAGCCACGCGCACCCCAGCGTCCGCTGCGTCTTGACATACCCTAGTGTCGACTGCTTCCCCTGCTTCTTGCTCTTCGCAGCGCTGTTGGACCCGGCAGCAGTGATTGTGGGTTTCTTAGGCGGCATTGTGTAGCAACGAATCGGAGTCTTGATTGAGGTAGTGATAGTAGTAGTAGTTGTGGTGGAGGTATTGAGAGGGAGCGTGAGTGTGTGGATTCTTGATCGTGGCAGGCGGGTGCGAAGCGTGTATAGTGCTGAGACGCGTGTTTGCAGTAAGAGGCGCATGATGACTCGCTACGCGTCGAACAGACCTAGTACAGGGCTGCTCGTTTTTTAATTTCCGTGTTGGGGTTGTTGCACGCGTTGGGATTGGACTTGGCGCCAAGTGGGGGGAGGGGACGACGTCAATATTACTGCATAAATAAATTACTGTATTCGTATAATATGCTACTATTGTTTGGGGGTGTATGGTTTGGTTGGAATAATAAGTTGTCAGGGTTTTGGGGCCTTTGCTGAATTATGTAGCTCGGATTCGATCTTTATTTTGATGGTTTTTGGCAATTAGCAAAGCTAAATGAATACTGCAATGCACAATCTAAAACCTGAATTACGAACAGGATACGTGTGGAAGTGTTGAATATTGAATGATCGAAAACTGCAGGCGCGAATCTTAATATGCCAGCTATGCAAGACCGGGCGGCGACATTAAGGAAGTTTGCAAACTACAATAACCAAAAACAAATATCAAATTTACCCTCCATGGCAAGCTCTAGACTCACAACGTCATCTCTTCGTCCTCGGATACTCTCTTCTTCTTAGAGCTCCCCACAACTACTGCACCATTCACTCTTCCAGTATCCACCTGGTTCAGCTTCAAATTCTCCATCCCCCATGCTAGCGGCAACAGCGGAATGCACACACACACCGCAATCGTAATCAACCGGTGCATTGTATTATCATATACCAGCCTGATAGCCTCGCGTGCGGGACTGCCCATGGGGTAGCTCGCGGCCTTAGTCATATCCCCGAATATCGCCTCTAGCTCAGGCCGCACCTCGGCGGGCAGGTGGCGGGCTAGACCTGTGTGGATCATCGAGCTCCACACAGCTCCGCTAACAGCGCTGCCGACCGCCCCGCCGAGAGATAAACACATCAGAAACAGTGCGGTAGCACTCCCGACCTCTTGGTGGCTGGCGCTGGCCTGTAGCCCGAGCTGTGCAGGGCCGTTGATGAACCCTCCTCCTACGCCAACGAGGATTTGTGTAAATATCAGCGTTCCAATGGGTGCCCCGATGTTGCGGTATTTCAGCATCAGCCCAATGCCGATGCTGTACATGGCGATGCCGATGAGCATATACACCTTGTAGCGCGCTGTGTACTTCGTGAGCACGCCGACACCGAGGACCGAGAAGGTGCAGGACACGCTGAAGATGTTCATCATGTACCCGGCGCTCTTGGTGCTCATGTTGCGCGTGACAATTAGGTAGGACATGAAGTACGGCTGAAGGGATAGAAAGAAGGCCATAAAGTAGAAGAACGCTAGCAGGCAGGCACAGAGGACGGTACGATTTTTGAGGAGACGTTTGGTGATCAGCGGTCGAGGGGCGAGAGTAGGACTGCATTCCCAAAACGGAAAGGCAAGGAGGAGGAGGACGCCGAGTACTGACGCCGGTGTGTTAGTAGATGATTTTTGAGGGTAAAGATATGTATACCCATCGAGGTGATGATGCCGCTATTCTTCCACTGCCCGACAGAGGATCGGGTGAGTGTCAATGGTACCAGCAGCAGAGCGAAGCCACCAGTGATAAGAAACAACCCGCCAATATCCAGCTCTATAGCAACATTCTTGATCTGCGCCCATAATCCCGGCTTCTCTGTGCTTTGCAGGTCCCTTCTGATCAAACGTGTAGCCTTGCGCTGATGGTACCATAGCGTCATAATCAGCGGCAGCGTGGCCACCGGCGTGATAATCGCCCTTTGCACCATCCCATCAACCTCGTCCTGATGCAGCAGTGGGACAATACTTACCACATTCCATACCCCCACCTCCAGATTACCTGAAACCGTTCGGTGATCAATGGAGCAATCCAGACGTTGACCACGAACGGAACGTCTGGCAGCGAGCTCATGATCACCCTGTTTGCTAGATCACTCGTATCGGCCACAAACACCTGCTCTAATATTTTCAGGCCGGTCACACCGGACGCTTCAAAGATCTTGGCTGCGGCATAGGCTCCAATGGTGCCAGCTCGGGCTTGGAGGGTGTACCCAAGTGTGTATAAACACGTGGCCAGCGTGAACGCCTCTGTGCGCCCAAAGACGTCTGCAAATTTAGCCATGGGGGGTTGAAAGACAGCATTGAGGACACCAGCTATCACAGAGACTGTGGAGAGAAGTGAATGGTGTCCAAAAGAGCTTGTGGCGAAGGGAGTCAGCTGCCCGCCCACTTGCTCGCCGAGGGAGGTGGAGAAGGCAATGCAGATGATTCTATGTGCGATTCAGCTCAGCAGACTTGTGGAAGAGGGCAGGGCGGCGAGACATACCCGAAGTAAGCAAACCACAGCCATTTCTTGGTCCACACCTGTGAGAGCGCCTGGACTTTGAGGACACCCGCCTGGGTGACGTTTGCGGTTTCTTCGTCGTTTGCCATGGTGATGAGATGCTAGAAAAATAGTGATGGAGTGATAGAAGGGGAGGAGGAGAAAATTGTATCAGATTTTTCGATAAAGTTTGACAGG
Source organism: Geopyxis carbonaria (assembly GCA_024516215.1). Classification (NCBI taxonomy): domain Eukaryota; kingdom Fungi; phylum Ascomycota; class Pezizomycetes; order Pezizales; family Tarzettaceae; genus Geopyxis; species Geopyxis carbonaria. The sequence continues at coordinate 613,409 of JAJJXG010000028.1, forward strand.
TGGTGGGGCCGACGACGACTGCTTTTCGAATTGGAGCCGTACTGATGGAGGAAAAGCTTATTTCCAGTGACGAAGCTTGCAGGAAAATATATAGTGTTGTACTATGGAGGTTTAAGGATATCTATACATCTTCAAAAGTCTATATATCTAGCATTTTTAAGTTTACGTGCACTGTCGGAAATTTGGATCGATCCTGTGGAATTCGACGTACGTATCAAGCCAGAATGGACTCAAGTTTAGTTAGTTTGGTGGTCCGAGCTCCTGAATCATCAGATGCACTTGCAGCTCTGGAATATATCGTGCATTTGAAGATAATACACACATGTATATCTCTATGCCCAAGGAAGAACAATTGAAATACACCAGATTATCCTCGATTACTTGGTAAAATCTGTTAAGCCGTTGCTGTCGAAATCTACTAAAATGCCCAGGTGATACACATTGACTTCAGGCGAAGCTTATGGCTGGCATTTTTCATTAATCTATTGTGCGTACAATCAGATATTTTGACATTCTGTATGGAACGTCTGTCAATGAGATCGATAATGCCGCGAAAGCGGAGAAGCGGATCTGAAAGGACCCAAATTTGTTTTTGATAAGCGTGCCTGATCAGCCCTACACATGAATTTCTGTTCTAGCAGGGTACAAGCTGTCAAGAAAGGATTGGCATTATTTAAGCTTAAATCGGTCACTATTGTTAGTGGCCCCTCAACTAGCCACACATGTGCATGCAACTACAGCTTTTATCAAAGCTGCCAGTACCTAGCTGCATCAATTAGATGATTAGGAAAGAGAGAATAACTGTCGAAAGTTACAAAAAAGTGCTTGATCTTTGGCGTTACGGCTTATGGAGCTTGGGATGAAATTTCTATGCCTGGAGTTGAAGATAAAATAGAACTGAGCTGAGACTAGGCCTCTTTCGGCGTTCTGTTTTGAATCAAGATGTGCTCATGGTAGTAAAATACAATTGCATTAGCCGCATTCATGGGACATGTCATTGCGCAACGTGACTGCTCATAAACACATCTTTCGAAAACATCTTTCGAAAACATCTCAACTGAAAAAAACGCTCCCTAAAGTCGTCAGTGACTGATACTCGATCTTCTACCTGTCCACATAAATCAGTATTCTTGACTGGCTGATAATATTCCGAGCTAGAGAGCTCTCTGAGAGTTAGAGAAAAAAATGACTGATAGGCATTTCGATTCTAATATACGTTCTACTACAACCAACTGAGACTGGAGACCTCGTCTTTGAAACAGAATCAAATTCACACTGAGCAGCGGTCTCATATGATAAGTTTATTCTCCGTCCGTTATCTTATATATCCGCCTACATACTTCCACACCGTTATTGATAGAAGCCGGAGATATGTATATATAGAAATGCAATGAATTATGAGACGATGCATTATGGTAATCAGCCATCTGGTAACTATTCCAAGAACAAGATTCACGTCACGGCGTTTTCTGAGCTGAAATTTGATCTGGACGCTTATATGGGGAGCTGATATGAGGAAGGAGGAATAAGTACCGATATATCGCCCGTGAATTCTTAGGAGATCTCTTACCTTCGAGTCATAGACTGTGAATAGTGTAATGGCGTCGCATGCACTTACCAGGAGCAGACAATCTTTATCGATAACGGCTGTAGCCTCACATAAAAAGCCCCACTACCACTCAACTCCTCGTCATACAATACAAAATGTACCTCCTCCCTCTCCTCCCTCTCCTCCTCGGCGTCACCAGTTTAGCTCATTCGGACTCAAGCTCCGATTCCGACTCAGACCATGAAGCCCGAATCTACGCTCTACACGCTAAATGGAACTATGATTACCCTTTCAGCGGGCTCGCAAGCTTTGCGCACCTCCCCTACCATACCTGCATCCTAGACCCCGATCTCCATTATGACATTGCCATCCTCGGTCTCCCCTTTGACACATCGACGTCCTACCGCCCAGGCGCCCGTTTCGGCCCTCGCGCCATCCGCACTGCCTCCGCCCGCCAAACCCCTTACCGCTCCTCTCACCCCGTCCTTGGTATCAACCCATATCGCTCCTGGGCGACAGTGATGGACTGTGGCGACCTCCCAATCACGCCATTCGATAATGGACTCGCCATGCGCCAGATGGAAGAGGGGATATCAGAACTCCTGCGAGGTCCAGCACGTCTCGTCGCGCTCGGCGGCGACCACAGCATCATCCTCCCTGCTCTGCGTGCGTTGCGCAAGAAACGAGGGCGACCCGTGGCGGTGTTACATTTCGACGCTCATTTGGATACATGGGATGCTACCAAGTACCCGAGCGAGTGGAAGCCGAGCGAGGGCGCGGCACAGTTCACGCATGGGACGATGCTGAATGTTGCAGCATCAGAAGGGCTGTTGGATACCGGGCATTGTGTACATGCAGGCCTGCGGACACGGTTGAGCGGCCAAGGGTGGGAGGACTATGAGAATGATGAGACACAGGGATGGGTTCGTGTACCGGTTGAAGCCGTTGATGAGATTGGTGTGAAGGGTGTGGTAGCCCAGATTGTGGATGTGCTGAAGGGGAGGGAGGTGTACCTTAGTGTGGATATTGATGTGATTGATCCTGGCATGGCACCCGGGACGGGGACGCCAGAGATTGGGGGGTGGACGACGAGAGAGCTGTTGGGAATATTGAGAGGTGTTCTGAAGGAGATCGATATCGTGGGAGTGGATGTGGTCGAAGTGGCCCCGGCTTACGATCACGCCGAGACGACGGCGCTGGCAGCAGCGGGTGTGATATATGAGATTTTGAGCGGCATGGTAAAGAAGGGCCCACCGAAGGGGTGGGAGCGGTGGATGGCCGGTGAGGAGTGGGAGGATATACAAAAGATAACAGATACAGAAGCTGCAGTGCAGGATGGAGCTCGAGATGAGCTGTAGTTATATCGGCACTGTAGGGAGGACAAAAAGTAAAAAGATTATTGACAGGAGTGGGACTTGAACCCACGCTCAGTTTCCCGAACCAGGAGATTATGCTAAAGCTGAAGCCTTAACCTGGCGCCATAACCAACTCGGCCATCCTGCCATTTGTGTCAAATCTGAAAACATTAACATATTCATACATGGTTCAATTTAATTGTCTGTGTCGTCTCTGTTTATGCACACTTATTACAAGGTACTCGTACACGTGAATACCTCCCCATTAAATCAAATGAAACCAACTCGTTTGATGTCTCTTCTTGTCGATAGTACTTATGCTTGAGGCCAGTCATAGAATTTCTGTACTAAATAATAATGGTTGTTGAAACTACACCCAAATATTAGTCACTTTGTCTTCAGAAGAAAAAAGTCTGATATTTGCTAGGTCCTAAAAGTTTAATCCGAGTGCTGATTTATACGTACACTGCAATGCGCCGTCCGGTCTTATTTGTCTTCCCAGCCAAAATTACCAAATTTGTGTTAGGTGCCTCTTTCCTTCCGCACCATCTTGCTATGATGATCGACAACTCGCAGCAGCACTGGAGCAACCTAATTAAAGACTGTCTTCTTGGTCACAAACTCACGGGATTAACAGGCTTAACTAGACAAATTATGCAGAGTAACCCCAGGGAAGAACTTGTTTGGGAGATTTGTATCCGTATCGTTATCGGCCTATATCAGCTGGGGTCCGTATGTAAGCAAGTCATAAATAATTTCCCCTCCTGTGCGAAGCTAGCCAACTGTCTCTCACATCGTGCGTTTTTTCTAGTTCGGAAAAACGCTCTCCTTCTGGGTCACCGATAAATGCTCGGCGGCTCCGTCTCCCTTGCATGAATGATGATCGTTGTCGCTGTGCGTGTCGTCAAAAGCAGCGTTCAGCGTCCATCGGTCATGATGGACCCTGTCTTACAACACAGAGACAAGCACAAAAAATAGAGTACACCAAGGTGGTCACTATGTATCACGTGACATGGCCTATTGCAGCTTAGACAAAGCGACCCCGCTCCCTCTTATGCAGAAAAAAGGAACCACTCCGAGTAGGTTGACTACTCCATGCTCCGTACATGTCTCCATCTACATCAAGTGATTGACTGCTGATTTTGCTGGCTGACTTGAAGTATTTCTCGGAAGATAGAGTTCTCTACGTAACGATGCAACACAGCGGCCGGGCGATGAGATGCGAAACAAAACGAAACACCGAGATTGGCGCTGCTGATCAGTTGGTTTGGTTGGCCGACGTGTCTGTGCGTGCCTCGACCTGCGCGCTGCAAGTGCCACCACAGGCGAAAGGAAACGGAACAGGGATGTGGCTTTTTTTTTCAACGTGATGCGAGGACTCGGTTCGGGTTAAGCGGGTTGTGATATCTTGCGTTCAATCATCTCGCACCAGCAGAAACAAGTGGGTGGGCACCAACTCCATGGTTGGTTGAAAGAGCGAGTGCAAAAGAGCGGGCACCAGTTAATTTGTTTTTATTTACGTTGTGAAGGGCATTCCGTTTCGTTTATACAAAAGAGATGGCCAATTTAGAGGCTCTGGGGACACACGAAGAGGGGAGAGCGTCACGTTACCCCCATCAGATGTTGTCCCGCACCTGTATGCAACCCGTCTGCTTGAACAAATACCATCCGTGATTTGCTCTAGCGTCAAGCTGCTCTGCTCGGGTGTGCGACAAATACAGATAAACGTCAACAGTGAGAACGGAGTAGGTAAGTAAGTTGTCAGTTCCTGACCCTGCAAACAATGGTGAGCACCTCCCCAAAAAAGCATTCCCAGAGGAAAACTGAGTGGGAGAGAGGGTTTGCACTTGCTGTGAGGTGAAAACCACCCCACTCTTGACCTTTTGCTCTTGAGGCTGCCTTCAACTCTACTGTAGTTAGGCACTTCTGCGATTGTCTTGCTCACCCCTCTCTGATTTGCTCCTCTGTCTGGGTTGTGCATGACCACTCCGTCTCCGACTCCTCATCCACTTCTACCTCCACCTATACTGCTACTTTCTACACCACCATCTCCTCCTCTCCGTACATAGACCTCCATAGAGACCTAGCCAGTTTCCCCAGGCGGGCCCTTTATTGGTAAGTACTACCCAACAGAGCTCCTGTCCTGTCCTGCACTGCTCGTGTGCGCTTTGTTGGCATTGCCTCTCTTTTCTCTTTTCCCTGCTTCTCAAGGAAGCACCCTTCTGTTCCTACCTCTCTTGCCATACATATCCCCGCACTATTCAATCCGTCGGCCGGGGAAGCAACCCTTTGGCTCAGATCTGAATCATCGTCATCTCTGCAGCTGCCGCGGCCGCTGCATCTGACAGGGCCCAGCCAATCATACACGTTTTTTCCCCGCTAACCGGGCGAGGAAAATAGTGGGTTTAGTTCGGAACGCCCCATTCGTAGACAAGCCGCAAAGACAGTGGAGTAACCGTTTTCCGCCGTTCTCGCTCTGTTCCTTTTTTACGAAAGTAACGAAAAAAAAAAGACGAAACGAAACGAAGTTCACGACACGAAGGCACGAGTCACCCGAAGGTTCTAGCTGAAAAGACACGCATCCAGGCACAACCGTTCTGCCTCTGCGTTATTACCTCATTCAAACTGGTCCTCCGATATTCCTAATACCTTCTTGTCGTTTTCCTCGCCAATCTCGTTATGTCCTCTGATGCTACTGGGGCTTTGCCCATCGAAAAGGTGATTTTCGTACTTCTGGATACTAGAAACTATATCTAATTCAAGCAAAAAGCCTGTGATTTCCCCAATCAACACTGATCCTTCTTCTCTACCTACACCAGACCCGTCAACGACAACATCGACAGCAGCAAAGAAGAAGAAGAAGAAGAAGAAGAAGAAGAGTAAAGCTACAGGCGATGGGACCTCAGCTGAGGCTACACAAGATGCCGAGGAAGAAGATCCGCTTACGCCTACTGGCGATGCGTCGAAATCAGATCTACCACCAACACCTATAACCCCCGGCATGTCTTCTGGTGAATTCATGCCTTTGACAGAGGGCAAGGCCCCCGACTCGCCTCCTGCTGAAGAAGAGATTGCGACCCCGGTGGATGCATCAAAATCAGAAGAGACGCCAGAAGAGACGCCAGAAGATACCCCAGAAGATACCCCAGAGACGGAATCAATTGAAGAGGAAGAGGTTCCTGCCAAGGAGCTAACAAAAGAGGAACTCCCGAAAGAAGAGTCTACATTAGATCCTGCTCCACAGGTAGAGGAAACAGAAGCAGAAGTAGCCTCAAAGCCTGAAACAGCTGAACCAATTCCAACTGCACCCGAAGAGGTTGAGTCGTCTAAGGAAGAGGAAACTCCGGAGGAAAAAGATGAACCTACTGAAGAATCAGTCTCAGAGCCCAAAGTTCCTGATTTGGTAGAGGAAACAGTAGAGGAGGAGGAACCAACGGAAGAAGCTGAAATAAAGCCTGCATCCGAGCCCTTGCCTCTCACGGAAGAACCGAAGGCCTCGGAATCAGAATCTCAACCTGAACCAGAGAAGGTTGAGGAGGGTCTAGAAGCCAAGTCTCACGTTGAAAGTACCGATGCTGCTGCGGAAGAGCCAAATGTTGAGAAAGTTGACGACAATTCAGCAGACGCTCAATCTACAACAGAGAAGGAACCGGAAACGGAAGTTACACCAGTTGAGCCATCTGAGTCAAAAGAAGAACCCGAAGTAAAAGATGACTTGATGGAAGCTGATGAGACTCCTAAAACAGTCGAAGACGCTGAGCCTGAACCTAATGTTGCACTAATTGAAGAAAAAGATGATGAGCCGGCTCCTGATAATGCTATTACTGCTGTAGAGACAGAGGAACCTGTTGAGAACCCAGAACCGAAGCCAGAGAACGACACCCTAGTTGAACCTGTGGAAACGACCAAACCCGAGGCTGTACTTGAGGAAAAGGTACAGCCTGATTCTGAGGTTGACGACACCCCCGAGCCCCAGGCTGCAGTTGAGGATAAGCCAGAACCTGATTCTAAGGTTGAAGACGCCCCTGAAACTGAGGCTGCAGCTGAGGAAAAGGTGGTGCCTGATTCTGACGACACCCCCGAGGTCGAGACTGCAGTTGAGGATAAGGCGGAGCCCGATTCTAAGGTTGAAGACGCCCCTGAAACTGAGGCTGCAGTTGAGGAAAAGGCAGAGTCTGATTCTAAGGTTGACGACACCCCCGAAGCCGAGACTGCAGTTGAGGATAAGGCGGAGCCCGATTCTAAGGTTGAAGACGCCCCTGAAACTGAGGCTGCAGTTGAGGAAAAGGCAGAGTCTGATTCTAAGGTTGACGACACCCCCGAAGCCGAGACTGAAGAACCTGTTGTCGAAGCTTCTAAGGAACCCGAGGTCAACCCAGAAACTGTAGAACCGGAGCACTCAACGATTGAGCCTCTAGACGAACCTAAGGATGAGCCCGTTAAAGAAGAGGATGCCCCCGAACCCGAACCCGCGAAAGAGCCTGAGGCCGAAGAGCCTACAAAGGAGGCCGAGCTAGAAGCTATTCCTGAGCCGGCTAAAGTGGAGGAGGTCGAATCGGTCAAAGAGGCTGACCCAGAGCCCATTGTTGAAACGGCCGTAGAGCCCGAGGAGGACGCAAAGGTCAATCCTGCTCAAGAAGGTACTTTCATTCAAAGTGAATATAAGGTTCATAATGCTTATTTACATGTGCAGATGATGCTATTCCTGAGATAACTACAGATGCTCCCCAAGAAGAGCTAGTCACATCCACCGAGACAGAACCCGAGGCCATTGAACGTGCTACAACACCTGTGCCACTAGTGGTTGTCGAAAAGACTGCCGAGAACCAGTTCAGCCATGGCGACGACCCAGGCCCAGAAGGCTCCGAGGGCCAAAAGGAAGCCTTCGAGATGAGGAAAGCTGATGCTGAGCCCGATAAAGTTGTCATCATGGACAAGGAGCCAGAGCCAGAAACTCCGGAAGCTTCGATTGAGGTTGATGAAGAAGATGAAGTTGTTATTGTGGATCATGACGAGGCCAAGCCAGAAGATGTTGCTGCTGCAGAGGCTGCTGTTGTGCTACCTGAACATAACCCTGAAGACGAATCAAAGGAAGATTCTGCCGAAGGGAAGGCTTCAGAAGATGAGGTCTCTTCCGAAAAGGTAGTAGATGAAGTATCCAATGACAAGCTTGCCGAAAATTCTGGGGAGGTTGAAGACAAACTGGAAGATTCCAAAGCCGAGGAGCCTGAGGAAGATAAAGAAGAAGCTGTTGTATCAGCAGTAGAAACAGAAGTAGAGGCCGAGGCATCAGCAGAGCCAGACACGTCAGCCGAGGACATCGCAGAAACTGCTGCTGAAGTTGCTGATACAGCAAAGGACATCGATGCACCGGCTGAAGAAGTTGCCGAAACTGCTGCTGAGGTTGCTGATACAGCAAAGGACATCGATGCACCGGCTGAAGAGGTTGCCGAAACTGCTGCCGAAGTTGCCGACACAGCAAAGGATATCGACACGCCGGCTGAAGAGGTTGCCGAAACTGCTGCCGAAGTTGCCGACACAGCAAAGGACATCGATGCACCGGCTGAAGAGGTTGCCGAAACTGCTGCCGAAGTTGCCGACACAGCAAAGGACATCGATGCACCGGCTGAAGAGGTTGCCGAAACTGCTGCTGAGGTTGCCGACACAGCAAAGGATATCGACACGCCGGCTGAAGAGGTTGCCGAAACTGCTGCCGAAGTTGCCGACACAGCAAAAGACATCGACACACCGGTCGAAGAAGTTGCCGAAACTGCTGCTGAAGTTGCTGATACAGCAAAGGACATCGATGCACCGGCTGAAGAGGTTGCCGAAACTGCTGCTGAAGTTGCTGATACAGCAAAAGACATCGACACACCGGTCGAAGAAGTTGCCGAAACTGCTGCTGAAGTTGCCGACACAGCAAAGGACATCGACACACCGGTCGAAGAGGTTGCCGAAACTGCTGCCGAAGTTGCTGATACTGCCGAAGAGCTTGACACACCTGCTGCGTCCATAGAAGATTTGTCTAAGGAAGTCAAAGTCGACCCTATCCCAGCTTCAAATGATGGAGAGAATGCACCACCAGAGGCTTCAACGGCATCTGTTGAAGATAATGTCAAGTTGGATAAGGAAGCGTATGAAAGCTCTGAGCCTAATGTTCCTCAAATTCTTTCTCAACCCGCCGACGCTGAGGATCTTTCGAAAGAAGTCAGCGTTGACCCTCTCCCGGCCTCCGACAATGGGGATAATGCCCCGCCAGAGGCAATTGCGGCATCTGTTGACGATCACGTTAAATTGGATAAGGAAGCATACGAAAGCACAGAGCCAAATGTTCCCCAGATTCTTTCTCAACCCGCCGACGCTGAGGATCTTTCACAAGAAGTCAGCGTTGACCCTCTTCCAGCCTCCGACAATGGAGAGAATGCACCACCAGAGGCTTCAACGGCATCTGTTGAAGATAATGTCAAGTTGGATAAGGAAGCATACGAAAGCACAGAGCCAAATGTTCCCCAGATTCTTTCTCAACCCGCTGATGCTGAGGATCTTTCAAAAGAAGTCGGTGTCGATCCACTACCAGCCTCTGACAATGGGGATAATGCCCCGCCAGAGACCATTGCGGCATCTGTTGACGACCACGTTAAGCTGGATAAGGAAGCATATGAGAGCTCTGAGCCTAGTGTTCCTATCATTCTACCAACAGAAGAAGAAAGTAAATCGGGTACGCCAGCCGAGGAAATTTCAGAAACCACTGAAGCACTGGATGTACCTGAGCCTGTTGAGGATGATGTTAAAGTCGACCCTCTTCCTGCTTCAGATAGCGGAGTGAATTCTCCGCCAGATGTAGTAACCTCATCGATTGAGGATCACGTCAGATTGGACCAGGAGGCATATGAAAGCTCTGAGCCCAACGTCCCTCAGACTATATCTGAATCCGTCGAAGCTGAAGACCTTTCAAAAGAATTCGGTGTCGATCCGCTACCAGCCACAGATAATGGCGAGAATGCCCCCTCAATGGAACAGCCTCATGCGGATGCCATTCACGATCATATCAAGCTTGACAGAGAGGCATACGAAAGCTCTGAACCAAGTGTGCCAGTTGTGCTTTCGGAAGCTGCCGATCTGGAACGGAACTCCGATACTCCCATTCAGGAAGTTTCAATAACAGCTGCAGAGGTTGCAGACACTGCTCAGAAATTAGACCAGCCTGAAGGTGCGACATCTTTCTCAAGCTTGAATCGCTAGGATGCTAATGTACAAAAGATATTCCTGAGTCTATTCCGGAAACTGCCAAAGAGGATTCAGCTGTTTCTGAAGAAACCACTGGTACGTTTTCTCTTTTTCTTTTTCACTAACAAGGCCCTTTTGAGGCGTTCGGTATTGATTCCCGCACAGTATCAACTATGGACGACAAATCTTCCGAAGAGCCAGAAAATCTCGCCGAGTCGGTTATTGCTGGAGCCGTTATTTCCGGAGCTGTTATTTCCGGAGCTGCTATTGCTGGAGCTGTATCTACGCCCGATACACATACAGCACCAAAGGTAAAAGAAGCTGAAGTACACGACACCCTTGAAGCACCTACCACGGTTGTCGAAGAAGCCCAGCCATCGATACAGAAAGTTACTGAATTAGTTGACGAGTCAACTGCCCACAAGAAACCTAATGAGGAGATGATAACTGAGCCAGCACCACAGCCGTCTGATTCCGGCGTGCACGGCACAACTGTGGCAGAGGAAGCTGTTCCTAAAGTCACGGAGCAAGCCAAGGCAGCGGACAACTTACCCCCTACTGTCATTGTTTCTTCACCTGCCGTTGAGGAAACCGCCGATGCTGAACCTGGTCGCACGGTCGAGATTATCCGACCAACCCCAGCCCCTCAAGGTGAGATCTTCTCTCACGCGGTTTGGAACGAGTCTGTAAGTCCTCTCTTACAATATACTCTAGAAACAACACCAGAGGGAATTAGACGGCGTAATATCACTGGCGATAACCGACCGCGGAGCTCGGGAAGTGATGTGGTTTCCAGCAAGCACCACCGCAACTTTTTGTTCTCGTTCTGGCATGTGTTTACGCTTGGATGGCTTGGGGGTGTTGGTCGATTCTTTGGTGGTATGTTCACATCGAAGAGACATGGAACACCTGGTCGCTAGGAAGGGACGTGGTAGGTATGGAGTGTATTTCAATTGACAGAAGCAATAGACCATAATGAGAAAGAATATCATTATGGTAGGGAAACTAGTGGTGGGATTGTTACAATAGTCTGTGTTTGTGCTTAGTTCGGTAGTTATTTCTCTCAGTTTTTTTTTTCATCATAACATGCCATGGCCTGCTTTTCGGAAATCATGTTGCATTTTTTTGCGATATTCCCTCCTCGCTATCGCCATGAAACAGCGTTTTATTTTCTTATGTTTTGCTTTTTCATCTTGAGCGTGTTTGTATTTTTGCTTTTGGGGAGAATTAAAGAACATGATATGATCAGAAGAATAGCTGGACGCGAAGGAAAGAAGGGAAAGACGGATGGATAGGATGGGGAAATCTCTGCTCCGAATTGTGCACGAAGGAAATAGCTAACTACAGAAGATGGATGGATGGATATGGCCGACTAGTATGGAATGATATGGTAGTGGGGGGATGTGATGATAGGATGCGGTCTCGCTCAAGGGAGAAGGCGGGTAATGTTACGAATACCAGAATACCATGTTTATGATACGATCCGCAAATGATACAATTTTCCAATTCAAACTGTCTTCTCTCTATAGTTAATGTGATCTCTTCGGACGAAATTAGGAGAGGTGATGATATTTAGATTCCAGCAATGAAATTTCTCCAGAATTACAAAAAAGTTCGGTTACTAAAGCAATACTACATTTCTTCGAATGGAATTTCCTCCTCTTCCTGGTAGTTGTTTTGTTCGTACATCGGCGATCCCATTATTTCAACACACTGTCCACTCCTAATCGTTTATATCATGAATCCATTTCACTCCATCGATCTCATTCAAACCCACGCTCCCCAACCCAAAAATCTGTAATATTATGAAAAGAATATGTGTTTTGAATAAAAAAGTTATAACGTTAATGCGTATACATAATGATAGCCAATCTGACGAATTGTGTGCTTCTGGTGTTATTTCGAAGAGTGATAATGATGAGGTTGACGAGGGTATCTTTTAAGAAAGACGGAGTATAGGAATCACAAACTCCAACCATGATCTCCGAACTCAGTATATCTCTAGCCCCTCAAACTCAACCACTAGTTCTTCCAACGGTCGCCCACTCAGGAAGTTTGCGGGTCGACTAGCATAGACACCAATACGCACATTCTTCTCATCAACACCCCAGAAAAACCATGTGACCTCCCGTAACTTCTTCCACTCACAGCCGTCGTCAAACCAGACCCACAAAGCTTGATCCACGCGTTCAAACCGCACCTTAAGCTCATTTACACCATGAGGCAGGTCCATCAAACTCCAGTCGGCGCCATCAGAGCTAGCAGAAACGGACGAGGCTGTTGTTCGACCGTCATAATACTCTATGCCTGCTTTGACCCATTTGCCAGTGGGTTGGTTTGCCGTAGCTGGTGATGTTGTGGTTATTGGAGGAGGTCCCGCAAATATAACCAATCCCCCTTGATCCCATTCAAAGGCTGTGTTGAGCCGAATGTGGACGGTAACCTCGGCGCGAAAGAAGTGTACGGGGGAGGAAGTATAGAGGACGGGGGCTGTGAAGGTGTCTCGTGAAGGCTTCCGCCAAAGGTCTGTGCCAGATCTGTAAACGCCACCCAGTCAGTATCCAGCCATTACTACGGCAATATTTTAAAATGGCTACTAACCGTGCTTTCAGTACAAAGTTACCTAGCCAACTTGGAACCGGTGTGTTTGCTGGAGTGTTGTAATAACGGAAGTTGGCACTATCGGGAGGCATGCTGACAGTAATTTGCCTTTGTATCTACTGGAGATTTTGTGTTTGCTAGGTATGGTTCAGATTGTGGGGGTGGATCGGGCCGGTTCTGGTTCGTTGAAGCTGAGTTTGAGTAGTGAAATATATCTAAATAAGATACGTTGCAAGCGATGAAGTCTCCTAACAAATAAACTTTGTTACTAGTATGCTTTGTAATGCAAATGTATGGTTAACACGTTGATACAGGTGTAGTGATCGTATTAGTGAAATCGACGTTCTATCCGGCTAGTCGTCGGAGGTTTGGAAAATGAGGGTGGAGAGGGGGTTTGGCACGGCGTCGTCGACGGGACCTGCTCATAAGCCGATCCGAGGTGGTGGGAATCCTGAAGAGCTGATGGAACGACAGACTGGCAGTTTCCACGTAATCAACCTTTCCTTCGTAAAGTTTATTTGTGAATACGCGATAGCAGTTGGTCGAAGTCGTGAGAATGAATCAAATAGTTTTTATCTGAAAGCTAGTTTTCTCAGTTTCGATTCCTAAAGAGAAAAGAAACAAGGAAAATCGTCAGCTAAAAAGTAGTAAGAGACGAACCGCAGAGGTATGATCGCTCAGAAAAAGCAAAAAAGGTATTAAATTTCTAACTCTGCCCATCGAATTCTTCTCGGCGGCTCCCTCCTGCAGCAAAGAGCCTGCTTTGTTGGCACGCAACCTTTCGAATATATTGACCCGCTCCCCCTCCGAGGTTTCTCGGCTAGGTATACGCACCCCCTTGCTCTTCAACATTGTGAAGGAGGGGAAGCCAACAGGAAAAGTAATAGAAGTTTGAGGAGATCATGAAGGACAAATGGTAGGGCGACCTGCAAGAGCTATAGCCGGATAGCAGCCCATGGTATACGGGGCAATAGAGGGGACGAGAACAAAACACAAGAGATTAGGAAGACATTTCCATCCATGGTACAAGGTAGCATCATAAGGCGTCCAAGTGTAGTGGAGAACAAAGGAAATGGAAGAGGGGCTGCAAGCAAGCAAGACATGCATACCTTCTGTATCTGTAGTGTGATTTTTTTAAAATCCTTCCTGCAGTAGTAACATGCACTTGACTGCAAACTATCTTGACCCGTAGACGACCTCTACTTCATTCGTAGGTCTCCCAGTGTGAACTTTTAACCCTTCACACCTTACTACTCCACTCGGAAGTTTTTGTAGTCCGTACACACAAACAGCAGCTGTTTAACCTTAGTCCTCACGTCTCCACAATTTTGACCCCTCCTTGCTCTATCCGAATATTGAGCTACGGATAACGAAGCACGGCGACCACCTCAACCCGAGCCGAATGCGTTGTTTCTCCAGACTACAGTACTTGTATAGCTGCGGGAAGTCTAGAGGAGCGAGAACGCAGACGGCTTCTGTTGAAAACGAAGGTGTGGGCCAGATGTATGTTGCCTGCAACTGACGTGGCACTGTTCAAGCCCTGGGGAGTTTTGGCTTTTAGTAGCTATGGATAGCGAGATGAGAACACTGCAGGGCGACAAGAGAGACAAAGATTTGGTAGCCGGCTGCAGAGACAATGAGGCGAAGTGATTGTATTGATGCGATAAAGGATCTCGGGGGTGGAAGTAGGTGGAATGTGGTAGGTTAGTCGAGCAGTGTGGGGGAAAGGAAGGTCGATGGGGCGAGAGCAAGCGGCGGCAACGAAGGGGGTTGGAGGATCGATGAAGCAGAGAAGCTGGGAAACGAGGTCAACTTGCAGCTAACAGTATACCACTGTAATTACGACGAGCAGCAATCATATTGCCTTGAAATCCTATAGCCTATAGCTCCATGCAATCTTCTTTCCTCGGCTTGTAGTTGTAGAGAACTACTTATATTTGTAAAACAAAAACAAACAAAAACTTACGACGAGCAGTACTATGGGCGACGGATCACTACAACCGAACTGCTCAGGGAAGGAGGATCTCCAAAGCACGGGGGATAAGCTTGCAGCTTGCTTGACGACATGCTCCTTGCAGGGCACCCAGGAAGAGCAGCGACGACGAAGCGGAATCAAAAGCGGAATCAAACAGCGGCGAGATTTCCTACGGCTGCCAACGCCCGCCGGTCTCAGGCTTGGCAAGCACTATACACTTGCACTACAGCTTGCCTGCAGGGAAGAACCCGTGCCGATGTGATTGGTGGCTTGTTTATAATGGACCGATACGTAGAGCATAGTTTGATACGAAACGAACTATTTGTACCACAGCAAAGGCGCAAAACACCGTAGAGGACACAAAGACAGCAGCTCCAATAATCAAGCGCCTGAAAATTGGCGGTGGTTCGCAGGACATAACCGAATCACTTTTCCGCCCTTCCCGCCCCTCACTTGCAGATGATCAGGGTTCTAGATAGGACCGCAGCCCTGTGAGCCTTGTGCTTACGGTTGTGACAAGTTTGATGCGTGGAGTATCTTATCGTACTTTCGACAAAAGCTACATGATAAGAAGTTTTTATTTCTATTATCACTTCGATCGAACTTAACAGCTTATTCAATCATTGATAGCTTACTCTGCATTGCTTGTTTAGTTCAACTTGATTATGAGAAAGACAGTACTGGAAGGCATAGTGTGAATGGGTAAGTCAAAAGATAAGGCGAAATGTGTAATGTGAAGTTTGATGATCAGGGAGTGACCCATGGTTTGTGGGGTGCATGCGCATGTTCGCAGCGGTTTTTTATCAGATCAATGTACAATATATGTATGCATAGATACGCGAATACCTACATTGCAACTGAAGTCCATGCGAAGTAGATCGTCAGGTGTGTATGTGCTGAGGGAGTGGTGACTATCTAAGCTTAGTTTTCTTAGACGGCGTGTCTCTACATCCGGAAGCTGTTGTTTGTGTGCTTTTTGTCCTCAATCTACCACGTTGCCGTGGTTCAATCATCGAATACCATAATATTTAGCATCTATCATATCTATCCTGCTCACTTTTGTAGAGTACTCAACGTGGTATGCCGACTGTTTTTCACAGCAGTTCTCTCGGAAGCCATCACGATAGGCTACCCCAATTTACTTGAACTCGGGACTTTTATTTTCACCCCAATCACTGTTCGGGAGATTTTGAAGGCTTTCTTACTTTGCCTTGCAGGATGTGATATGGAAATGCGACAAATTTTATATGATATACCCACACAAGGCAAGCATACGTTATACCTAGGGTCCTACGCCACAATTGCCGCATGGAATGGGCCAGTCAGTAGCTGCAACCAATGCATTAGGTAGGTGGCGACAGCAAAACCCCCGAAGCTTGGTCAAGATGCCTAACTTAAATATACCCTTTGACGTCCTTTCATCTAGCTATCTTTACACAAATTAGGTGGCTAGGGGGATATCATTATTAAAATCCGGTCCGTCCTCCTAGAGTGATATGTCACTCGGACTAATTGTAGTACTTGAATGTTATTGTGAAAACACTAGATTTCCAGCCTAGTTACCTTGTATACTCTTCGGTTGGCTCGTATCCAGCCTACTAGTATTCCTCGCTAAAACCACAAAATCTCATACTTCGGCGGTTTGGACTACCAGCAGGCCGTCGAGGCACGAGGTACGAGGATTCAGAACAAGATAGAGGGCTGGTTACGAGAAAACCTCATCGAGAATTCCGTTCAATTATGTTTCTTGTATTCTCACAGAACACAACTATTCTCACTCGTTCCAATGGAACTGGAAAGTAGGTTAGGAGCAACTCCCACAACCTCCTTACAGCTCAAGGCCTATCAATGTAAGCAAAGGTTACTACGAGCAAGTAAACAAGGGAGCTCGCATAGCATATATGTTTAGGTTTTAATTCAGAGCGAAACTGTTCTATAGGGTTCGTCTCGATTCAAAAAATCGACTCTTACTCTTACCTTAAGAGTCAAAAAAACAGGTTTCCGTTAGAATCAGGTTTCCTTCTTGTTTATGCTAGAATATGAGACACGGAAAACAAAGGTAAAATTGCCACACCATGCCCTAGCCCTGGATCTACGTATGCATCATGAAACGCCCATCATGCTGACCTGACATGGACTTGATCTATGTAAGGCAGACCACAACCCTAACCCTGTCATTAATTGCTTTCGAAACAATAGAAGTGGTCCAGTAACGTAAGACGGGATATGCAAAAGCTGGTACCGATTCTTTTTCTCTAGAGTCTTCACATTTCTCCAGACTGATAGTACTTTATTACCTCATGATCTGGAGCCAATCGGTGAAATCTTATCCTAAATGTCTCCCTGGAGCTCTAGAAGCTACATCCTTGAGCAATTTTTTAATGAATGTGCTCTGTTGATATTACCTACATAAGATAATTGAGTAGTATAGTTTAATTGGAATTACTATCGCACGTGGCCACTTGAAACAAAGCGAATGAACAAATCAACGACAAGGTAACGACACAGACCCGTTAGCCTGGGACCTGGGGGCCATTTTAAACAGTTATCAGTTTATCGGTTTATTAAAAAAATTGTATATTTATTTTTAACTTCGGCTCGGTGTTTCCCGGTTGGCGGGAGATATTCGGTTAAGTCCACGCGAGCGAAAGAAATAGAGTCAGTTGAGAGCCCGGACACCATCGACGAGACATCCTGCAGCTAGACGGTTGGGGCGTTTTTATGTGGAGAAACGGATGTCTCTGGTGAATTGACAAATTTTTATACATTTTCTCGTTGGTGTGTGTTTAGTGGGAATCTGACAGGCAGCCTCCACATGTCAAGATGCTTGGAAGTAAATAAATCCCTCGGATCGAAGGATCGAAATCCAGACATTCCTTCTCCGCATGGTATGTATGACGAGCTGGGCTGAGTATGAAGCGCCTAGGTTGTGGTGGTGCAGAAACAAAGCCCATGTAGACACATACTCTAGAAGAATTATATCTTCTCGGTCAGCACTGAGAATACTTTATGCTGAAGCTTATTCTGATGCCTGATTTTTATCTAAGATCTTTTGACACATGTGATGGTAATGGGGAATTAGGAATGTGCTCGCTCACTACCGAGACGGTGTGGACAGTGCACAGCAGCATCAAGATCTTCAACCTATCACCGGGATCTTGCTGGCATCGACGGTACGTAGGTGGTAGGAGCTCTGTACTCGTACTTGTAGAAGAAGAGGATGAAGGGGACGAAGAAGCAAGGTGCAAGTGCGAACAAGGCTGACGTCTTCACTCCCACAAACAGTGGGCCGAGGCGAAAGACCAGAGCGAAGGGGAAGGCGCAGTAAGGGAGCAGGTTGCCAAGACACCTGCAAAAGGACAAGAGAAAGTCAGAATCCCCGATTCCAGCAATTCGGATGATGACCCAGGACATCTGCCGACGAACGGTGCAGCAGCATAGTGACAGGCAACTGGTACAGGGCTGTGCTTGTCATAGTCATCAGTTTCCGACTGCTTGGGGACTGGATGCCATGAGTAGCGTGCAAAAGAGGGCTAAATAGTACAGATAAACAGTGTAAAATCGAGAGCGCTCGTAAAATCGACCGAGAAATTTAGAAATTGGGTTAGAATTCACTATTTAATATCAAGAGATTGATATTTTCAATATATTTTTCAATATTGTAGTGGTTAATTGGTTTGTTGAAGGTTTCAAGGGATGTATTTTTGAACTTTTAACAAGCGGCCTCATTCTGGTCACCATTGCATTGCATTAGGGTTGGGGATCCGTAGATGAATTGAAGTTAAAAGGTTTGTTAGTTTATTTCTGTTTTGTTTCTGAGTATTTCATTTTGAGGAGGTAGATGTGATGGTGAAGCAGCACAGGTAAAACCAATCATATAAGCACAATGCGATTGAGCGCCGCGGGTTGTGCAGGCAGACGACAGACAGCTTCCTCGACCAATCAGCGCAATGGAACCGGCGACGGACAGCGTAGTGGCGTAAGGGTAGGTCTGAGGTAAGGTAGGAAGCAAGAGTAAGTAGCATACAGCAGACAGAGCAAGAGTGTTGTCTTTATCGCCCACGGAGCCCTATTAACTCCCATCGAAGCCAACTGGCTGGCCGGCCAATCGATTAACCTCGAGCTTTCACTTCTCCTTGCCCTCTTTTCTTGTAACATCTACAGCTGCCATCTACACTTTCTTCATCTGACGGCTCACCCAGCTTACTTGGTACATCCCGCGCATCTGCTTTCCTCCCGCTCGCCTTTATCTCGATTCCCTATTCGCCTACGCCCGCGCCCGCAGTGGTGACGAAGGCGACGCACGAGTCCTACGAAGCGAGCGACTGAGCAACGGAAGAAAGAAAGAACACAGGACAGAAGAAAGAAATAAAGAAAGAAGGAACGAAAGAAAGAAACGAAGGCAGCCAGTAGCAGCAAAGCAGAAAAGGCACTGTATCTACTTACATACTGAGGCAGTGCGCATTGCGCAGTGAGGCACGTAGAAAATACATTGATTTGCATAGCCATCCAGCCATCCAGCACCAGCTAGGATCCAGCAAGTCAGCCAGCCATTCATTCCGTCTCTATCCATCCATCACCCCTCTCCTCCTGTCAACGCACCCGCAGCCGCAACCACCCCCAAGGCCCAATCGCGCCAAACTATCAGTCAGCCCCTTTAACGACGTGAACTCCGTCCCGTCGTCGAACCTCGCTCCTCCAACCCCCCGACCCTCATCATCATTCCCTCCCTCCTCTCGGCGCGAAAACGACGACTAAGCAACATCCTCACACCTACCCGGCGATCTTCTCGATAGTCATCGATAGACATTGAGTAAATCCACAACCTCATAATTACACATCTGGTGCGTCTTCCTGCGACACCCATTCTGCATCCCATCCGCACCTGATATTTTTCCCCACGCCTCGGCCAGTTCTGACTCCGCTATTTCCCGGACCTGGCCCTGTGCACCATCACTCAAACTCGTAACCTTAATTTCTTTTTTCCCGTGCATTCTGCGGCTCTTATCACTGAGCTGAGCTGCTCCTTCTCCGCTCCAACAGGCGGCCGTCATCCCATCACCCTTCTCCTCCCCCCATTCATCGACGACCTGCGGCTGCACATCTGAACACTTTCTGCTTGTGTGCGACGGATCACCCCCTCCTCCCCCCCTTTTTGCCTCGCCCTTGCTACCGTGTTACTTTTTCCCGTCTTCTGGCTTTTGGCTGCTCAACATGTCTGACGAGCATTCACAGACTCATAACAGCTCAGGTCCTATACAAACGATTAACCCTCGAGACGTTAACCACCTCAGAGCTAAATTAAACAACCAAGCAGCCCGAACAATGGCCGTACAAACAATTAAGTTCGTTCTCGCCCTATTCATTCACAACGAGGCTTCGTTCACCCTGTCTACTCTGTATCTATCGCTCTACGAAGAACAGGGACAGATGCCTCTATCGGGACACATGCTGATCTGGGAAATTCTAGATGTGTAGTAGTGGGCGATGGCGCCGTCGGCAAGACTTGTTTACTTATTTCTTACACCACCAACAAATTTCCGAGCGAATACGTTCCAACGGTTTTCGACAACTATGCAGTTACGGTTATGTAAGGCCTCTTTCCTGTGTTGATGAGTCTCCTTGAACCGCACTACCCCTCTCCCCCGCGACCTCTTCGGAAGAAATGCTATACCCCATGGTTGGCTGGGCGGGTAGGATCGATGGCGCGCAGTGTGTTTCATATGTCGTACGGCTGGAGTTTCACAATCGATTGGCCCCTCGCCAAGGAACCTGCACCTTCGGGCGGTTGGACCCTGTTTCACAAGATAATCTGGAAGCATCACTCGCAGAATGCTGCCTTGAAGGTTGTCAGTACTGATAGATGTTTGTGAACCAATAGGATAGGAGATGAGCCATACACCCTTGGATTGTTCGATACAGCTGGGCAGGAAGATTATGATAGATTGCGCCCCCTCAGCTATCCACAGACGGACGTGTTCTTGATATGCTTCAGTGTAACTTCGCCAGCTAGTTTCGAGAATGTTAAGGTACTACCATTCATAACTAGCCACATATTCATGTTCCTGATGTTGGCCGTGTAGGAAAAATGGTTGCCTGAGGTCAGGCATCATTGTCCAGGTGTCCCCTGCCTCATTGTTGGTTAGTATTCACAACAGATTCATGTCCTGGTGGGCGATCGCAAGCTGAGGCTAAATCACTTCGGGGATAGGCACACAAATAGATCTCCGTGACGACCCAGCAGTTATTGAGAAGCTCTTGAAGCAGCGACAGTCCCCGATCTCAGCTAAACAGGGCGAAATGCTGGCCAAAGAGTTATCGGCGGTTAAGTACGGCGTGATTGGTTCCTCGCGGTGAAACTGTAACTAACACGCAACATGTAGATTCGTTGAATGTTCAGCTCTTACTCAACGTGGTCTCAAGAATGTTTTTGATGAAGTATGCTCATTCTGGTTCTACCTCCAGTTTCCCGCTAACAGTTTATTGCTTTAGGCCATTGTCGCTGCACTGGAGCCACCTCCAGCCAAAAAGAATAAAAAATGTATACTGCTGTAATTGGACGGAAGGAGCTGTATCTTCCTTGTCAAGCAGATCTCGGGCCTTGTATGTGACATAGGATCTCAATTGACAGGCATCATGGTCCGGTATCTGTCAACAATTTCTCAAAAAATCGAAGAGGGTTCTAAACTATATCCTATTTTGCCATACTGGCGGACTTTTAAACTAAGTGTGGGTGAGAAATTTGGCAGATATATCTTATTTTTCCGATCTGCGCCATCTAGGAAATATTTATTTCCTTTTTTTTTCTTCGATTCTTGTATGGCCTCCGGGCATTTAAGCGGCTTCATTTCTTTGACGAATCTTCTGGCTGGTACGAGTGTTATTTTGCCTTTTATTTTTTTTAGGTTGGGGTGAAATGGACGGTAGCCTGGAAAGTGGGCAAGGATATAAGGTTTTCTTTCAACGATTTCCAAGATTCCTCGTCCACTTTGTTTTACGATCATGACTTGAAGAAAGGCGCAGGAAAATTAGTCTTCTACTCCATATGCACTCACCCCACCCTACCCCAAACTTTGTTGATGGAAATATCTTGTGTGTCGCAGCCGATTCGAAGGAAGGTGCTAGTTGCGTTTTGTTTCCGGCATTAGTAGAAAAGAAAGGGCCTACTAGGGAGATACCATCATCTGATAATGAAGCCTTGATGAAATATGACGATGATATGAGCATGCCCCCTTTCCCATTGAGCTTTTTTTATACTCCTCTTTTCGTTACTTTTTTTTTCTTGATGTGGTTGTTATTATCTTTACCATGTTTCATTTTCCGTCTTCTTTCTCTTGTTTTTGGTAGAAAGTAAGCTTTTTTTTCTCTCTCTCAAATGAAATGAATACCAACCAAAAAAACAGCGTACCCTACGTTGTGCCTACATATTCTAGATAGCTACATGCTAAAAGAAGCTACACATCTAGCAGCTTTGGCATCCGTACCACCGCCAGTTACGGTCCGCAATTAGATGCTGTGCACCCTGCTCTGCCATGCCATACCATGCCTTGTACGACTGACTGGAAGCCTAGTATTTGCGTAGTAGGCAGATTTTACGCAACTTAGCTAGCACATAGGTAAGGACATGCATCCGTCACTCGCACCGGCTGCCCGGTGCGGTTTAGCCCACCCCCTCTGTGCAACCAGAGCGCATATCCGCTCCGGCCTCGCCGGCGGCGCACCGAGTGTGCGGTGGCTTAAAAGCCCCCTACTGTCTCAGCTTATTTCGCCTTCCCCGCAATTTGAGCCAATGCATTTCCCCACCACCATCTCTCTGCTCACCTTGGCCATGTCCGTCACCGCCGCCTCGTCCGCCGCATACCCCGCGTCGAAACCGTTCCTGCACCGGCTGACCGGCGTGAACACGGCTGAATCCGCTCCAAAAAGCTTTCCGTACTCGTTGCAGATCCCGCCGAACACGGATCTGTGGAGCAAGCCTCCGGCGCTTTTCTCTCACTCGCAGCCGTCTTTCGTGTCACCTCCTATTCCGCTCCATCGCCTTGCCAGTGCGGCTGTCACCCTGCGATTGACCCCAGAGGTCCTTTACGACCAAGCGGGCATCGTGCTCCTCTATGGCCGCCCGGGAGACAGGCAGCAGTGGATCAAAGCCGGCGTCGAGAACGTCCCAGAGTTGGGAGGGCTAAAGAAGAGCTGTGTTGCCACCCCTGCGAAGGGCTGGAGTGATTGGAGCGCGGTTGGCACGGTGCCTGCTGGGAGTGAAGTTAAGGTGAAGATAACAAGAGAGATGGAGGTTGGCGAGGAGGGGAAGAAGGGACCCGGAGTGGTGGTGGAGATTAACGGGGAGAGAGTTAGAGAGGTTATGTGGGGTTTCTTCGAAGAGGAGAAAGAGGTTGTTAGGGTCGGTTTCTATGGAGCGCGTCCGGCATTAGAGGGGACGTTAGAGGCGGTGGTAGAAGGATGGGAGGTGAGAGTTTGGGAAGATGAGGAGGAGGAATATAAGAAAGAGTAGGTAGATGGACGTTTGTACAGAAAGTTAAGGTGGTGTTTGTAAATCTCAAAAAGTAAATATATTTGTGCATTAACCAATGGCTGGCGAGTGATATTCAAGATCTACAGAACCAGAGATCGGTGCGGGTAGTTCGACACGGCACGGCAGATCTGCAAATTTCCATGGCACTGGGAACATGGTCTCACGTTGTTTATGTCTACACAATTTATAGATGGATTCACGTGCACAGATTTTAATTGAAAGAAACTTTTATTAACGCCCGGTCTAAAGAGACTATGCTTTTGGACAAGAACGCTCCACACATTCCCCTGAATAATTCTATCTCAACAGGTGACCTTGTATGGTTCGAGTTTCAATCCGTTTAGTAGAAACTTTAAATCGCCGATTAGCAAACTATCCTCATTTCCTGCATCACCAACGGGAACTCACAATCCAATAATCTTTCCGGCAACGTGCTTCCGGCGAGCCTCCTCGTGGTCCATAATACCAGCGGAGGTGGTGAGGACGATGTAACCGAATTGACGAGAAGGAAGGAGCTTGGCAACCCACTTCTCGATGTCACCGAGACGGATGTTGTAACGGGGGCTGATGCACCCAGTCTTGTTGATACGACCGTTAAGCTGGATAACGATCTTGCCGGAGCGGTGGTCATCGACCTCCTCGAACTCTCCGATGTAGCCTGTTCCCCCAACTTAGCCTCCGTTGTTTTGATGAATTGATGGAATTGGTGATGACAAACCGTGGCGCTGCATGACGTGGAGGAACTTGACAATGACCTTGGAAGAAGGTCTGATCATAACCTGTCTCTTCCCGGCCTTCTCTGCATTGTTGATGGCGTTCAAGCAGTCGTTGAGAACTGAAGTCTTAACCATTTTTGCGGATTTTTTGGTTGTGAGAAGGGTTGACTGTTGAAAAACCGAAAACCGGAAAGTTAGCGACGAGCCATTTTGAGTGTCCACCAGACCCTTTCTTTTCTCAAGGCGGTGGACATAGAGAAAAGGTAAGGGGGGGATTCAAAAAGCCCGAAAGCTGCGATATCTGTACATACCTAGGGGAGGAGGTGCAGGTCGTGAGTGAACGTTAGGTGCGTTATGTTGTCGTCGAATTTCCGTGATGTTGCAGAGCGCAATTATCGAGCAAACTTGCAATTGTGTGTGTGTGTGTGCCTGGCTTGGCATGTGCACAGTCGCCGCTGTGTCAGGGTATACCCTAATCATCACAGAGCAACATCTGATTACACTAGGCTTGGCATATCCTAGTGCGGAAATCTAGTCCGAACGTAATCTACAGTAGTTCTCCAAACATAGAACGGAATTGGACATTCATTATTGGAACTACATAATAGCATAATTATTTTTTACCCTATTGCAGCGAGTTTCATCCAGATCTCAAATAATATTGAATCGTTGCTGCACGTAATCGTGAAAGGGCTGAAGGCATCTCGTCTAATCGCATAATAGGCATCAGTGACTCCGCAGACGTCTGTCTGCAGCTCCTCCGACATACCACAGGGCTGGCGGCGATGACTACCTTTTGGGAGCTGACTTCCCCGCATCCGCCTTGTCCGGCATCAACTTCAGATTGCTATTTCGATCCTCTCATAGCCCAATGCCGTGGCCCGTGTCCTTCGGCTCATATACTCGAGGATCCTGGTCCACGACGCACGAATACATGTAGGAACTCTTGACGGTTACACATGGCATGAATGTATGACAGAGTCCATCGGTGTGCGCCTTGCGTATTCCTATAATAGCTACCCTAAACTTGACCTGACGCCTCTCGCGAGCATCGAGTATCTAAATTTTACTCGTAACGGGATCCTCTTTCCGGACTGAGCCCTGCAGCACATTTTCATCTTTCAATGTTTTTGTCTGCCCTGATCACGGGGTTCTACATAGCAAATATGATCCTTCCCTTCTTCTGCTGAAGGTATCGGACCGTGAATGTGTACTGGATCTCCGCGCCAAATGCGTCCCACCTCATTGCAGCACTAGGGATTGGATTTGACTAGGGATTTTCGGTGAGTATCTCATTCTCGGCATGGAATAAAATTAGTCTCCTAACTCCTCCAGAATGGCCGCTATCCGTTACCACAATGGATTCGTTTCAGATATAATTCACATTCTCAACAGTCTCGCATACACTTCCCTCCTGCACAGATACCAAGCTAGCCCTCGGTCTGCATTATATGGCAGACTGGCTGTCGAGCTTGTGGACGCATGTTAAACTCTTAAGCGGCGCCTTCGCATGCACCGGGGCTGCTCTAACGACGAAGTTGGGCATTCCAACCGCTATGTTGCGGTCCTTCAAGGCCGCCATAGAGGCGGCGCCACTGTTTTAACGTAACAGAAGCTTTTTCCAGTACCACTTCGCTGGATTGATTTCTGCAGATGTCCTGGCGCATGTCGGATGAGTACGTTCGACTTCACCCAGCGATTGGTGCGTCAGTACTGTGCTATCCTTGCGAGTAAGGATACGAACTCCAAGGCTGCTCGGGACGCAACGGTGTTGGCGAACCAGTAACAAGAAGCACCAAAAGATTGTGTTGAGCTAGAGTGATGCGTTAGGGAGGCCGGGGAGGGGGCGAGGATGGTAATGGGAATGCATCTATGGTAGAGGTGTCTCTGGGGCCAGGTGGACATGAGCCAATGGGAGATTTTGAGTGCCCCAAGGCTGGATCCGAGTGATTGTCTAGCATAGGATTATTTAGAGCCTTGAATTATAGTCTATACATGCTGGAGTATGGGAGAAGCAGGTGGGTTTTGCGGTGACGGTGGGCAGAATTGCGAGGGTTCTTATTATGCATAACATGTACTTTAATACTGGAGCGCTGATAGTTGAAGCGGCTAAGGATAAATAATTTTCAAATTCAGCTATGAGACTTTCAAGTATCAAACGAGTGACACATCTACCAACACCGCAAACATGCCACCCGATATCTAAACCCCACCATAGCAGAGTTTTTTGCTATCTATCTACATGAGGGCGGACTATATCATTCTAACAGAGCCCACAAAATCCAGTACCATTCTAAAGAATATCCGTACATATTTCCACAGGCTTCACCGGCAAGACGATTCGGGATGTCCGAAGAATGAGTGACATCAATATATATAGCACATTATATGCAAGCTCGCGGTATGGTGCTTGCGATTAATTTCCACATATAACTACCCAGTACTCAGCTTCGGACGATTGGCACTGAAAATAGGACTCCAACATATTACTAGATATATTAATTTATACGCTTATAGATAAAACATTCATCATATTGGTAGCAAGGATTCCATAGAATCGGTAAATTCGTCTCCATATTATTTAATTTCTCTCATATTAGAGAGGCAAGTCGTTGTCCTATTAGTGGCATTGAAAACTCGAGGGACTATAAAACCAAAATCTCAGAGCTTAGCATGTTTATGAGAATTCTCTGGCGACCTGATACCATGCTATAGCAAAAGATCTAGTCGTATAAACTATCACTATCAATTATTAGGAGAAATATCTCAGCAAAGACTGTCGACTTTTGGGAAATCGATTCCTTTTGTCAAAAAAGTGTAAAGATCCGAGTGCATGAAGCATTCACGCGTTCTAGAGTAGTGTGGGTCTGGTGCGACTGCAAGACCCAGATTTGGTGCTGCCTTGGGAAGTATTTTAATTCTGCATCAAGCCTAAGTACAACACATGCACGCACATGCATTGATCAGCAGCCTCCCGTGGTCCCCACTCGCTACGAGTGATCTAGAATCTCCTTACATAACCTTTACCTATCATCCTTCCCGTCTCACCACGTTTTGTCTACGCCCTACACATGACCAGATCCCACAGACCGCTGTCAGCATTCAATTTACCTATCGATATCATCTTTCAGTTTGTCGGGACTGCCACTGTCTGACCCCACTCCTACGCGAGGTGAGTGAGGGCTTTCTTTCGCTCTATGTATGTTTATGACGCCCGCCACATACATCATGATTTATCAGCCCAGCCGTGGCCTTGGGTCATTCGGAGGAATTGAGACACTCGATGTCATTGACCGGGTTATCCCCTCCTCTTCCCAGGTCTCAGGGAGTTGTCGGGAATTAGCCTCAATCCCGAGTCGAGTCCGTCGTAACCACCTGACGATGCCTGTCCTAAAATAAAAAGTTCCCCCGAACAAACAACCAAAACGTTGATGTCATGTAAGGGGCATTGCTGACATACTTGCTTTTTCGTTGTCCGGAGGGAGAAAAGTTTTCGCTGCGCCGAGGATGTCCGAAGTACGAGGCTAGCTGAGTTATGTAACCGGCCAGCTGGGTAGAATCTAGATAGGCTCTTTTCAAAGTGCGCACGGACTTAGCAAAACATGGCCTGCGCGCTATTCAGAAGTTCGGCAGTCCTGTCACATGAACAAGGAATGTCAAGATGCACTCATGGTTTTTAGAAACCTGAAACGTAATTCTGAAAAATTTCTTTCTTTATTTCGCGTTGAAGTTGCAAAGTTGCGCATTCGATGCGCAAGGAAAAGTACCAAGACGTACAGTGCAGGCACAACAACAGGAAAAAGGAAAAATACGCCCGTCCTCCCGCGCGCGCCGGACGGACAGCCGAGCAAGCGATGCGACGGAAAGGTGCTGGGTGTGAGCACACAGAGAACAGAGCACAGCACGGATCCGAAACGAGGGACGATCGACGGGAGGTACATGAACTGTGCACCCACCGGCCCACAGGCGCACATCACAGGCGGGCAAATGGATTCATGCCCGGCGTGATAATGAGGGGAATGAGGGGAAAAATGACAATATTATACCAGCACCCGGAGAGGGGGAATTATCTTACACCCCAGGAGTGGAGGGGGGGTGGGGGGAACATCATAGATGCTATTCCGTACCCATCATGACAAGCTAACGGCTTTGTCAAGAAGGAGGAGGAGAAGACAATTGCGAAAGCCCATGTCTGAAGATGAGATGGGGTACGACCCAGACAGCTCTAGTGCCAGGGGTAAACAGCACGAGGGAACAGGGAGCCCTGTGTGTGCCCTTTACCCTTGGGGGCAGGGTGGGCGCAAAGAATGGAACCGAGTGCGAGAAATCCCTGGGTTGGAGGCAGAGCGGTAGCTGCGGGTTGGCTGGATGGCTGCGGACGGCGGAGGCAAAGTTGACGCACAGACTTTGGCGTGGGTAGCACTTTTTTTTCTGGGAGTTGGAGATGTCGAGAACAGTGACCAGTCTAACTTAAAATCTTCTTTTGAGGAAAGGAGGAGATACTAGAAGAGATAGAGTTGTCGTCTACGAGATGCTCATTCGCCAGTGTTGCTATCTCTCGTACCACCTATGCCCCATACATGTTGGCGGTTGATTGGATTTGACATTGGTTGGTTTTGTTTGTGACGAAAGGGAGCAATTGCAATTTAGAGGCGAAGAGAACAGAAACATCACACGTCTGTTGGCAGAGATCACATCTATCCGTACAGTACATACGAGTAGGTACTTCTCCATCGATCGTCTACTCACCGCACTTTCATCCATTCATTCATCTATTCGTCGCTGATGCATTCGTCCGGCCGCACCGGATGTATTTTATTCAGTCGTTCACTATCATCCACTACTTCTCCATTCATTTCGAATTGCTATTTCCATCTGCATCCGATCATTTTCAAACCCAGCCAGTCAATTAGTAGCAGCCACCAGCTAGTATCGATCTGCCTGGCTGCCCTTCATCTTCCTCCCTTCTCTGCCGTACCTGTCCAACAGATCTGACAGCTGCAGCTGCTAGCAGCAGTTCAATCAATCAATCCTTTCTCAACACTGCCCTCATTCGTTTCTGTCTGTCTCTCACGTCCTGAAGTCTCACCTGTCCTTTCATTCCCTACCTACTCCACTCTGACGCTGTCTCTATTTCACAGTCTCACACACTCACACACTCTCTTACTTACTGCCTGCTCCCTCCCACCGATACACCCCTACCCAACTTACTTACTCTCCTATCCAGACCCTGCCCTGCTCGTCCACTTTGGATCCTTCTTTACCCATACGTCGCCCCCTCCGCCTTTCGTTCGCTTCGCACTTCCTCCCACGTTCGCTACTACTCCATCGGTTTTCCCCTACTTCTGTCCAACTTTTGCCGCCGACCGGTCGACTGCGCCTGTTGCTACTGCTGCATTACATCAAATCCGTACATCTGTTTATCCACCACAACAACCTCCGCCCACCCACCACTCGAGTACTTCCAGTGTTGTCATTGTTGTTGCTGCGCGAAACGGATTATTTGGCGCTCAATTCTTTCTATTGGCCTTCCTCCTTTCCCCTATCTTGACGCCCTTCCGACCTATTTACTGCACTTCCTCCTCCTCCTGGTTTTGCCCAGCGCCGGCGGATATCCTTCATGAGTGAACGCGATCATGGTCAAAGAAGCTCAGGATTTCGTGCATCGATAGACGGTTACGCAGCAGCCCTTTCACCTCGCAAGCGCTCTTCGATCGCGAATTCCGCCTCCTTCGTCTCCGAAAGTACAGACTCCCAATCTGGTAGCAGCAACGGAAATCCAAAGTCGTCGAAAAACATCATGTCGTTCTTCTCACGCTTTGGCCACAGGAATAAGTCTAAGTTTAATGTTTCAACGCCAAAGATCGATACAAAGAATGCGTCTGCGCATAGCCGCGGCAACTCGCTCCCAAACACGCCTGTGGTTCATGCGTCGCTCTCAGTCAAACACCAGACCTCAACGCCCATACTATCTCCCACCTCAACAATACGACCCGACTCACAGTTAACTCCATCACAATCGATACCAGAAATTCCTGGTCCTGAACAGTTACCACTATGCGTTGCGCGGATACAGGCCATAAAGACGTCCTCGTTGCCGGCGTGCACGCTTGCGACAGAGAAAATCCTTCGCCGGGAATCAACTAGTGGATGGGGAGACAGTAGAAGAAGTAGAGTGCTACAACGATCACATATGCCTACGCGATCAGCCGACCTTGATTGGACCAAGAAGCTATTCATTCTTTGTCCTGGGTTAATATTACAGTATTCCGGAAGCGGCACCGAAGATCGTCTACCAGAGAAAATTATGCAGTTAACCTCCAACTCACTAGCATTCGCGAGCGATGTAATACCGGGCAGGCCCTGGGTTCTGCAAATAACTAGGAACACGGTCGATGAGGGGACGCCGCTACCCGGTAAACGCAACACGTTTATTGCGAAGGTTACATTCCGGGGAGGATCCACAACTACGCCATCGGTACTACTACTGGTGTTTGAATGCGCAGAGGAAATGGATACGTGGATGGGTCTAATTAGAGCTGAGGCTACACGACTTGCAGGAGCAGCAGAAGTGGGGCTGCCAGATGAGGCTGTTGTTGAGGATCCAGAATTAGAAGAGGCCGAGAATGATGATCACGAATTATCACAACAAGCATCTACGCCCGACGAACAGGATTCAGTCACAGTAATAGAAGATACCGATAAGGAAGAAGAACCAGAGGGTGGGGAAGAGGATAAGGGGTATTCAAGGCGAATAGTCATCAGTCGGGAAGACAGCAGTAAAAACGAATGGTCATCGTCAGATGAATCCAAACGTGCATCAACATATTACCGCACGTCTACCGACGCTGGTAGGTCAATTATTTCGGGAGATCAAATCACGCTCGACCAGTTGCGGGGTCCGTCTCGTTTGTCAATACATTCCGGAGGTGGCAGGGCTCGTGTGTCCACGGTGTCGCCCGATACATCACCCGAACGCTCGTCCATGGGTGGTAGCATGTCTTACAAGAGACGATCCGCAGCACTGTCAACACGATCACGATCCTCCGTCGAGCTCCGAAGCTCGCAACACCCTTTGAGCGCTATAGACAAGGATGGAAATTTATACTGGATCCCGCGAACTCCGTCGCCTGCAGGGACACCACACTTTGGTACTAATTCGACTCGGGGACGCCCTTTGAGCACGCCCGTACCACCTGTGCCACCGTACCCTCACTCGTATCCCAGCCCGTCATTGTCGTCGCACGCCAGCCAGCCTAAACTCTCAACCGTGGATTCATTCGAGGAGATTGCCGGCATGTCTACAACCCCGCACAGCTTCCGGCCGCGCCCCGTGTCTATCCAGTCGAACCCAGGCACGCCACAGCTGGGGCCTAGCACCAGGGCGCCCTCATCGAAAAAGGCCTCATCACCAACTATGCCTAAGCGCCAGCGCCCGGTCTCGATGTTCGACACCCGCTCACCCGGGGGATCCTCCGCGAACCACCGCTCGCCCAAATCCTCAACCGATCACTTCTTTCCTTCGTCGCTTCCGTCGCACACCCCCGGCATCCCTCCTATCACCCCCGCCCGCAAATCCAGCATGCCCTCAACGCTCCACCCACCGCCGGCGCCACCCCCGCAAATTGCCCTCCCAATCCCTCCTGTTCCTACCAGCCCTGCCCGCTCCAAATCTCTCAAGCGCCGTAGCCTGGGTGCTCTCAGCATCCCCGGCGCCGTCGATGCAGAGCTTGCGAAAGGCGCCCCGAAGCATCCACCGCCAAGCATTCCGCTCCCTGCTGTTCCTATTTCAACACCTTACGACAGCAGTAGTATGATGGGGCTATCCCAGAGCGTCCCGCGTGGCGGCGGCGAGTGGGGCGGCCGTGACCGCGGCGACTGGCCAGACCGAGAACGGCGTGAAAGGAGGCGAAGGAGTCGGCGGGAGAGCGCTGGTGCAGATTCGACGAGCACGTCCGAGAATAGCAGTAGTAACCGACTCTCTATTGATGGCCGCCAACTGGGGAACCGACACAGCTTCTGTGCGCCCCGGGGTGAACGGATTGTGCTGTGATCGTTCCTTGTGTGAGCGTTGTATTTTAAGTCTTTCATAGTTTGGCCGGGGGTCTCATCATTCAGGCGTTCATCATCTTCTCTTATCGATTCCCGACAGAAAATCATGTGTCTGGTCTGATCTAAGAATTATTCGTTAAGGAGTTATCAAGTTTTTCCTTTGTAGCTATTACTTTAACGAATGTCGACGAACATATCCGTTCCATTTGTCACCCAATATCACCCCAATCCCCATACCCCTTGTAATTGTTTTTTTTTTCATTTTTTCGGTCCATTTCGTTTGTCATGATATTTTATTTTTATTTTTGAAGGCTTGGTTTTTATTGCAGGCAGGGTTTTTTAGATGGGTGGCTTTTATACCTTATACCATGTATCATATCTGGCATCATGCGCTGCAGAGCGCTGTTCTCGGCGCGGGAATTGTGGAGTTTATTTCGTGGGCTTTTCTGTTTTTAATTTGTGGTGTGGCGGAAGAAATAAAAACATGAAAAGATTATGTTACAACGTCCTGTGCGGAGCTCCGTATGTGTGAAAGTTTTTCCGTGAAGTTGATCATGATCCGGAGAGATCTGCGAAGTAATTAGTTGTTCAGATATAGGCCAGCTAGAGGCTAGGGAGTCTAGATCTCAGCCATGGCGGAGACTAGCTAGTACCCATGAGCATTATCCGCATGCAACTTGCCCCCACCATAAAAACACGAAACACACAGAGTGCTAAACAATCAAACCCGCTGCCAGCTGAAAACAAATTCCTAAAAAAATCTACCTAATTCCGGTGAACCCAGTCTATATAGACTACTGGTCTATATACATATTTATATTATTCTAAAGAAAGGCCCTCACATATATCAGCTGCAGTCTGGTGGATAGAGGAACAGTCCCGCGCGGGGAGGTGGGGCTGGGAATCCACGTGCCTGTGCGGGTTTCCGGAGTGGGTGGGATTGGGAAGGTGACGGCGGGCGGCGGGGGCGCGGCGAAGGGTGCATGGCGTGTCACTCGATCGGAGCTGTCAGAGATCCGCTGGTTGGTGGTGGGTATTATGATTTCTCTTTGAGGTGGTGTGTAAATTGGCAGTGTGAGAGAGATAAGAAAGGGGGATGCGAATATAGAAGAATACGGTAAATAGGTATTGACGCCGGATGAAGAAAGGTACGATTGCAAAGCTAGAGACGTGATACAGCTATCACTCAGGAAAAACACCGTGGAAAGCAAGAAGTGTATATAAGATAGATTTTATACCTGCGAGGAACGATGGCAGAAGGGGAAATGAAAATAGGAACGGAAAGTACAACTTTGCGCGTAGAAATGACGTGTTTGTTAATTGCGAGAGTCGGACCGAAGAAACTGATGTGTGTTGTCGTTCGTTGTCGTTTTCCATCTGGAAACGTACAGCGGGAGCTCAGTGAAGCGGTGTAATATTTTGTAGTGCTCTAGTGTTTTGTATATATTAGGAAACATCATCCATATCCAGAGCATTGATATCGGCACCTGTTTCAGCGAAAAGGTGTATCACAACCTTAGAGGGAATTTTGGTAGTTTCAGCACTTAGTAACTTACATCCTTCTTACTGAGCACATGTGTAATATCATAGCAATATCATCCAGTTGAAGACGACTTCCAAAGTGTTCGGCGCAATCTCAAAATCAGCAACTTCCTGGTTTAGGAACTTCTAGACAGTAAGATCCTACTCTCGGTCGTAGAACATATCTGTCGGAGACCAAGTCTGTCCGTACGAAAGTAACAGTAGGGGAGCATGGTTTTAGTTTTGTGATTTGTGATTTGTGATTCGCTGCATTCCAGGCTACAGGATTTCCCACCTCATGTAACGATTGATGTCTTTGGTCCTTGCGATATATTAAGCTGCTGAATTGTGATCGTTTGGAACTGTGGAAGGGCTTGAACGTGTTCATTGATGTGCTTCGGTTTGACTTGATATAAACTTAGGATTTCCAATGAAAACTTTGACATAGAAGCTCGTGTAATCCTGAGTATATGTTAATTGGTGGGCCGATTCAAAACACTATCTGACTTCGGAGGATCTGATCTGTTTTGTAATTTTTTGTCCAAACCTAGGGCTTCCCAAGAGAATCTTCAAACCGGTTCTTTTTCAAAAGTACAGACGTAATATATAAAAGAGGTGGCTATATGATTCTCCTAGAAGAAACAACTCCAAATATAGACGCCTCAAAGTTGAGTACATTGCATAGAGTCGAATACGTAGAAACGATTCTGTCCGTCGCGTGCATACCTTTGAAGAGTACACTATCAAACTATGATATGTAGTATCCTATAAATCTTACAAGAAAAAAAATGAGATGTACTGAGCATTCTGAAGTTTTTGACGGGAAACTGCGAGTGACATGTATGTCTGGCCAACAATCCAAATATGGCGCTTGCTGAACTAATGCTGCTAACACCTAATGCCGTAAAAGCCTGATATATTCGCTAGGGTGCCACGGTGCCAATACGGGCAAATAAAATATCTATGTCACAGCTGGCTGTGATAGATCTACAGTGGATGGGTGACGATCCCTGTGGCACAGCCGCTGTGCCCGTGTTGGCGCCCTAGTGAATTTATCAAGCGTTTACGGTTATCGGCTCTGTTAGTATCATACGATTGCCGAACGATGTTGTTTTTAATAAGAAGAGTTCTGGAATAGAATGAAGTGTGAGTTAAGGGAGGGTGGAACGTGGAAGAGCAGTTGAAGGAACAGCTAGTTGGGGCCTAAATATTACCAACATTCCATCTTCGGGGTTTGATGCAATGGAGCTTCCCCAGACCCCCATTTTGTATGTATATACTAGAGTATTTAAAAGTCTCCTTTCCCGTGCATGCATAATTTTAACCAATCTACGTAACGTTGTTACCGATAATTGAATTGTTCACAGTTGTTCACGTTTTGCAGTGTGCGTGCTCGCACGCGCAGTTAATTTGGTTGGGAGGCTGACGACCAGGCAACAGTCAGCGCTTCGCTCAATGCACCCGATTACCGAACGTTTCCTATTGTTGCTACACTAATCCCTATTCAAGACTTGAATTCGAGGCTGACAAGCTGAAATTGGATTCTAGGTGCACTGCCCCTCACATATATATCTCGCCAAACTTTAGTATCTTCTCGCTATTCCACGGGAAACACGACTCATGCTGTCCGGCCGTCACTCGTCAATATTCTCAACTATATACATACATACACCTCCGGATTAAACAGTAAAGACACCACTATGGATGGACTCTCAGTTGCAGCGTCGTTGGCTGGGTTGCTGCAGCTCTCAGCAAAAGTCATTAGTTTGCTATCGACAATGAAAGATGCACCAAGTCTAGCGGAAAATGTTTACCGTGAAGTTGTCGCATTGAAGGCAATATTTCACCAGCTACAGGAATTCATATCACAATCACCTACAACGAGTGAAGGACAGGGTGGGATGATTCATGTCGATCATATTGTTGTTACGCTCACAGGGTGTGTTTGTGCCTTCGGGGAGCTGGAACGGGAACTGGAAGATCTCGAGCTCAACCCATCAAAAAGAGAGCCGGGGATCAAGGGGTGGACACTCAACGCCTGGGATAGGGCAAAATGGGCACAAAAGGATTCAAATATCCGACGGATTATAGGAGATTTAGAGAGAATTAAAAGCTCACTTAACATGATGGTAACGATATACACATGGTTGGGAGTCCTGCTGGAATTGAGATCGATGATGTATGCTAATTCAAGGCGGTGTTGTAGTCGATCTACTCAAGAAGCTCAATCCCAAATACTAAAGATAACAAAACTCATAGAGATCCTTCTCAAATCCAATCCCCCTTTAGCCAGGAGAATGTCGAACTTCAGCTTCAACTTCGACTTCAACTTCGACAATCTTCCACATGTCGACGACGATTCGGACACTCTTACGATTCGTTCAGCAAACTCATTCAAATCAGAATTAAACCCAGCTAGACCAGAAACCCTTGAATCTGGCTATGCCGAAGAACATCATAGCGTCCGCCGATCATCTGTTTTTACGATCACCAACTTTGAAGACTGTCTTAATAAAACTCGTGTCTATGTCAATGCATTCCGTAACAGCTCTACAAACACCTTCGTCTCGCTCAACACGTCTTCCTCACACTGGTCACAACTCAGTGGCGTAACTGTCTCGCAAGTTTCCAATGTTTCGTTCATCCATCTGCCGGTAGCCATTAGTGAACTTGTCGATCCCACCATCTGGGTGGCCCCTCGCACATATGTTACTCGTTCTAGCTCTGTCCGCCGCACTTTTCCGCCTCTCTACCGCCGCATTCGTCATAAATTGTTTGGAGAGAATGGCGAATATGAACTCAACCGCGCCATCCTTGACGGGGACATCTTGAAAATCGCCGTGCTCTATCATTCGGGCGTCAACATCGAATCTCGCGACAAGCACAACCACTCAGCGCTCTACCGCGCCATTAGTCAAGAACCTATGAATATACATGTTGTGCGCCTGCTTATCGTAGGCGGTGCATCCCCGAACACAGTCTCAGGCTCCCATGGGACGGCATTCCAGCATGCCGTGGCGAAGGGTTATCTTGAAGTCGTTTATGAGCTCCTCGGCGCCGGCGCCGACGTTAATACGTGCGCAGGCCGCTACGGCACACCCCTACAAGCAGCGGCAGGAATGTTACCTTCGATACATACAACGACCGCAGAGGAAACCATAGCACTTCTAATTAAAGAAGGCGCAGAGGTCAACACACAAGGCGGAATTTACGGCAATGCTTTACAAGCCGCTGTCTCCCAAGTGCCTACTCGTGAGAGTGTGGTGCGTCGTCTGATTGAGCACGGTGCAGACGTCCACACGCAAGGCGGCATGTACGGTAATGCATTACAGGCCGCCGTGTCCCAGGTGCCCACTTGTGAGAGCGTGGTATGTCTTCTGATTGAGGCCGGCGTGGATGTCAATGTTACCGGTGGCCCATACGAATGTGCGTTACAAGCAGCGGTGTCAAATTGCACACTGAATGAAAGAATTATCCGGCTGTTGATTGAAAATGGCGCGGAGGTCACTCCGGGCGTGATACGCACGGCGGTTGCGTATGAACATTGGACAGAGTTTAGGCAGATTGTGAACAAGCTCAGGGCAGAGTTTGTCACAGTTGCAGGGGTCGCACTTGTAGATGAGAAGGAGAAGAAGGAGGAGAAGGAGGAAGAGGAGATGGAGGGAGAGGAGGAAGAAGATGGAGAAGAGGGAGAGGAGGGAGAAGAGGCAAAGGAGAGAGAGGAGGGAGAGGAGATGGAGACGGACGACAAAGATGCAGATATCACGGAGACGTTGGGCATTCCCGATTCGCCAACGTTAGGAGAGCGCAATATAAGGATCAAGAGGGCATATTCACGACTACGTCCGACCTGGCCACTGAATCATCTAAAGCCTCCACCAATTTTTGTACACGACTAAGTCTCAAGTTTTAACCTTGTGGGCTCACACAACTATGTTGCTTTGCGGATTAAGGTGTTTACGGATTAGGAGTTTTTATGTTGGGCTCGGCATTTTGGAATTTGGGGTTTGAGATATGTGTATGTAGTTAATCTAAATAGGTGTAATAGTAATTTAATCACTGCTGGTCGGAATGACAAGTGTAATACATGCTCGCGATTTTGGTGCGTGGTTCGGATTGGAGGCGGCACGTGTCCGTGCACCTTCGTCAGCCTGAGCTCAACCCACTGTTTGTTCCGAGCAAGCTTTGCTCTCTCTCCTCTCTCTGTACTTTACACATCATACAATCAGACCTTGGAAATATTAAGAGTCCCAAGCTCCAACGCAAGAGCTCGCTTCGGAGTTGATGGACTCCTGCCTGCAATGCTTCATGATCCCCTGCACTCCATCATCTCCTGCACTCCATCATCGGGCACAGCTGACGTTGCTTCAGATTCGAGTCCACTTCACTGGCGACAGCTCGCTGCTTTGGGTTTTCACCACTGACGGTAAGGTCTCAGGATGCTGCCACTTTGTCTGTTCTTCTTGGATGATAGCTTTCGCGAGTCTGGCTCATTCGCAAGCGTCGTTCTTTGGGCCAGGGTTGAACTATTGCGGGAACCATCGTTATGTGCCAGCAACTGCGAGATAGAAGCAATTAAGAAGCCGTTATCGAATGGCAGGGAACGGGGAAGCAATTGAGTGGCAGTCAAAACATGTCCAAAACAGCACACAGCTGCCGAACAGCTCAAATGTTTTTCTGAACATGGCAATCTTTTGATTCCAGCTCACAAATCAAAAATCCTCAAAAACGCCACAAGGCTCTTACACATCACAAGACCAGACATTACGCCATGCAGTCGAAGCCCGCCATTTCCCCCAACAACACCAAGTTTTCCTCCGCCTCCACATCGGCCTTCTCAAACCGTCCCCAGTTCGGCACCAAAACCGGCGCATACCCGCCGCCATACCGGCGCTCCAACGCCGCCACACAGCCCTCCAACGCCGCGACCTCGCCCCGCGCCGTCTGCGGCAACCCCAGCGCCGTCTCGACGAGCCACATCTCCTCCGCCTCCGCCACCACGTCGCGCCTCACGCCGCGGCCCGGAACCCAGCGCACGTGTTTGAACCAGGCGGTGTGCTCCTTGAAGTTGGTCAGCGCTTGCTGGACCTGTGAGTGCGGCCAGGCCGCGATCGATGGCGGTGAGATGTGGGTGGCTGGCACGGCTTCGGCCCACCCCGTGGCGCTGCTCCATGATGCGATAAGGCGCAAGTGGTAGAGGTTGATGATGCGCTGGAGGAGGGCGCGGTGGGCGGGGGGGAGCGGGGGGTCTGCGGGAGACGACATGGGGCGTGGGGCGGTTGTGGGGAGGAAGTGGTGGGGGCGGAGCTGGATAGAGATGGGAATGGTCTGGCCCGCTGGGCTGAGGCGTGTCGTCCCTGGTGGTATCGTGAGTCTCAGCCCAAGCCTCGTGATGGTACCGCGGATTTGATGGCACGGAAACGTTTCTACCCTCCACCACCGCCCGTCCGGCAGCCCCAAGTCAGTTTCCCGCCGTGCCTATCCCCCGCATCCCCGCCCGCCGCCCGCCGCCCGCCGCCCCGCGCCCTACCACCCCGGCTCCCGCACCCTCCCGCGGTGCATCCAATAATCCCTAAAAATGCGATCACACACGCCCTTCGCCTGTCCCGCCGTCGCCTCGCGACACCCAGCGAAATGCACCAGCAAGTCCCCAACCCGCCACTTCGCCTCCTCGTCGGGAAACGGATACGCATTCAGCAGCCGCTGCTCCACGACCCCCACCCGCGCCGCCGCCGCGGGGTGCGCGATCAGCAAATGCGCCAGCGCGTCCTGCTCGTTGAACGTGAACCCCGCGCGCACGAAGTACGGGTCGCGCCAGAGGTCGACGAACGCGCTCATGTACGCCGAGCGCCGGATGAGCACGCTGCCGGTGTTGAGCCCGTTGGTGTCTTGCGAGATCACCAGGTCGATGGACGCGGGGTTGATGGGGGCGGGCGCGGTGAGCGCGGCGCGCACGCGGTGCTCGGGGTGGTGCGGCCACCCGCCGAAGCGCACGGTGGCGTTCGGGATGACGTGCTCGCGCATCCCCGCGGGCGTCAGCAGCCGGTGGATCGGCACGCTGGGGGTCATGATTATTGCGTCCGAGTCGAGCATCCAGATCCACTCTGCGTCGTCGGGCGGCGCGGCGGTGAGCGCGGCGTGCAGCGCGGCGATCTTGGCCCATTGGGGGGAGGTAAGGTATTCCGGGTAGAGGGCGAGGTCGGCGGCGTGCAGGGTGTAGTTGTGGAGCTGCGCGTAGTGGGCGCGGTTTTGGAGGGCGTGGTGCAGCCAGGGACAGGTGGCGGGGAAGGCGCCGTAGTCGTGGGTTGTGGTGTTGTCGGTTGGGAGGAGCATGTGTAGGCTTGGGAAGTCGGGGGAGGGGGAGGGGGAGGAAGTATGGGGAGGAGGGGAAGAGGAGAGGGAAGAGGGGGGGGAAGAGGGGAAGGAGGAGGGGAAGGAGGGACGGCAGAGGACTAGGAAGAGGATGAGGGAGGTGGTGAAGATGAGCGCCAGGAAGAGGAGGTTGGGCCGTGTGGGGCGCGTTAGGTGGTGGAGGAACTGGCGGAGGTTCATCGTGAAGTCCGGAGATGTCAGAAATGCCAGAATATGCAGTGAGGAGATGATGCGCGGTGTTGAAGTAGGAAGTAAGAGGACATCGCTGAGATGAGGTGGTGGTTTGGGCTGGTGGAGGGTTCTTTGTCTGGACTCCGCTTTATATCCAAGCTGCCGCAGCGACTGGAAGTGGACTATCACCTACCGTGCTACCTAGATGCAGCTGTCGTCGGGGGCGGGTGAGAGGTGATAGGGTTTGTGGCGTTCACGGCCACTTCTTTGTGCGGGCATGGCGGTGGCTTGATAGGGCTGGGTAGTTGGAATGATTGAAACGGAGTGCTGTGGTGTTGCAGGTTGTGGATGGTTGTTGCAGGAGAGCGAGGTCAATTCCATGCTTTTCATGAAGAAGCAGCCCTCATGCACGATGCTCGTTGCTCCTTCTATTCAAACAAATTTCTGTGTAAAGAACACCGTCGATCGAATAACCATCAAGACGATCGACGTTCTCCGCGGGTTCATAGAGAAAAGGCGCACTGATTTGTACCCCAAGGTATCCGAAAAAGCCACCGACAGTAATTTTTGATAAGGGTTTGTATAAAGTTGCCTTGTGCTCGTACTGTGGTCCATCATGATATATCTTCACAATAGCTTGTACTGCATGCATCTGCACTAGATATCGTCCGTTGATCTGTGAAGTAGGGATGGTTAGCTTGGCGCACAAACAGCGGACCGTTGCGGCACCCTAGCAGACGCCAGCATCGCCAAGTTTTGCTTTTTCCTTGAAGAATTCTCCTAAACCGTTGCGCGGCCTTTGTTGCATTTTTACGAGATGTTGAATGTGGAGCTGGTCTAAAAATCTCTCCAGAATGGGAATTTGGTCGCTTTACTGTATTGTAGTTTATTAGGCAAGTGCGTATGTGAGCATGCTTGACCACCTTGAAGGCGTTCGTCGAATTGAGTTGAATCGTGCATATGTAAGCGGCCCGGAAGTGGCGGACTCAGAAGCTGAGCCGGGTTACGACAGCAGGCACCAGGAGTGCGACATGCATTGATTAATATTCCTGATGCCAGCTGTGGTCAGAGCAGCTCCCACTCTCTCTCTCCTCGATCCGCATCTGTCCCTTCCTCACCAGCTCCACCCACCGCAACAGGGTCCAGCCAGACCAAACATCCGCGAACCTTAACGTGTCCCCACCCAGCGTCTTCTTCTTTCTTCTTTCTTTCTTCTTCACGTGGCTTGGGCTGCAGGGTCCACGGCAAGCTCCGCCCACCACCCCTGCTCTTCGCCCTGCCACCACCACAGCTCCTCTCTCCTTTCCACCCCAATGCCGCCTCCACCACCACCAAACACCTTCGAGCTGCAACCGCGCTCGCGCGCCGCCTCGCGCCCGCCGCTGCCCCCCGAACACTTCGACGCGCTCGACTCGGACTCCGACGACGCGGCCGCGGGGCTGCTCGGCAACGGCAAGCCCCCCAAGCCGCGGCGGCGCTGGTGGACGCGCCTGTGGCCACGGCGCACGCGCACCCGCACCTCCTGGCGCCGGCGCCTCTCGCAGCTCGCCCTCGTCGCCGCCGCGCTGCTCGCCGCGTGGATCGTGCTCACTTTGCTCTTCGCACCGACCTACACGCCGTCCCACGCCCCCGCGTCCTGGGCCCGCATCACCGACGCCGTGCAGCGCGGCGGCGGCGCGAACCCGCGCGCGCT
The DNA here is from genome assembly GCA_024516215.1 of Geopyxis carbonaria. Lineage (NCBI taxonomy): Eukaryota > Fungi > Ascomycota > Pezizomycetes > Pezizales > Tarzettaceae > Geopyxis > Geopyxis carbonaria. Next base: position 655,171 of record JAJJXG010000028.1, read on the forward strand.
GTGGACGCACCTGCCGGGGGAGGGCGACGTCACGAAGCACACGCGCGCCGGCCGCGGGAACCCGGACGGCGAGAAGATCTTTATCGCCGCGAACATCGTCAACGCCGACCTGATCAACAACGAGTGGGGCCCGCGCGTGATGGAGCTGCTGGACCTGCTCGGGCCGGAGAACGTGTTCATCAGCGTGTTCGAGAACGACAGTGGCCCCGAGACGCGGGCGGCGCTGCATACGTTGGATGCGCGCATCGCGGCGCACATGCCCGCTGCTGGACGGAGTATTGTCAGCACGCAGCTGCCGTTCTCCGGCGTCGCCCGCACGCAGGTGCGCCCCGGCGAGAGCTACGTCAAGCGCATCGCGTACCTGGCGGAGGTGCGCAACCGCGCGCTCCTGCCGCTGCTGGGCGACATCCCGTCGCTGTCGGCCTGGCACCAACCCGCCTACCCCCCCGTCCTGCACGGCGACGCCAACACCACCGCCCCCATCCTCGGCGCCCCGCAGCTCCCGCCGCAGTACGTCGAGCACCCATCGGAGTACGCGCGCATCCTGTTCCTGAACGACGTCGTCTTCGAGCCCACCGAGCTCGTGCACCTACTCTTCTCCACGCACGGCGGCCGCTACGCCGCCGCCTGCGGCGCGGACTTCATCAACCCGTTCAAGTTCTACGACACGTTCGCGACGCGCGACGCGGCGGGGTTCCACATCGGCGTGCCGTTCTTCCCGTTCTTTGCCACGCCCGCGGCGCGCGCCGCCGTGCGCCGTGCGTCCGACGCCGTCGAGGTCGCGAGCTGCTGGGGCGGCGCGGTGGCGTTTAATGCGTCCTACTTCACGGGCGAGGCGGCGGTGCGGTTCAGGTCCGAGCCCGAGCCGTGGTGGGACGCGAGCGAGTGCTGTCTCGTGCACGCCGATATTGATGGCAAGAAGTATGTCAACGCGTTTGTGCGCTCCGCGTACGATGCACAGACCTTCTCCTGGCTGCCTGCTGTCAGAAGGATTGAACAGCTGTTTGTGCCCGTGCATCGACTGTTGGGCGTGGTGCTGGGGATGCCGTGGGGGGGTGCGAGGAGGGTGGAGAAGGCCGGGGAGACGGTGAGGGAGAGGGTGTGGGATAGTAATGAGGGGAAGTGGGTGGATGGGGAGAGGAGGGTGGGACGGGGAGGGTTCTGTGGGGGGCGGAAGTTGTTGGTTATGAATGAACACCGTGGCGAGGGGGAGAGGGGGTGGCGCGGGGTGGAGGTGCCGGTGGGGGGGCCGGAGAGTATCTGAGGGGTGATAGCGGGAGGGAGGGATGGGGTGGTGAAAAGATGGGGGAGGGAGGGATGAGGGATAGAGAGAGGGAGGGATAGGAAGGGGGATACTGTGATACCTGTGATACCTTGTTTTGCTTTGGGGGGTTATGGATAGATGGTTGCTTTACACGGTAATGGAAGATATGCACGACGGATACAAAAGATTGGCGGTGCTTTAGATGGGATTAATGGATGTGGGTAGATGTGGCTTGATGTGTAGCGACCAGCTGGCATGCGGTAGATAGCATAGACCTAGCCTTTCCACTCACTCACAATCACCGCCGTTGTCTGTGTTCCGCAAACCACCACTCTGTAAGTCATTAATGTCCCCGTGTCACCGTGTCCCCCGGCACCAGAACCCCCAAAGCCCAGCCTCGGGACTTGGGGATGGTTGGCACTGGCGAGTGAGAAGAGTGACGCACCCCCGCTGTGCACAGCCCTGATTGGCAGTATCATACCCAAAATCCCTTATCTAAGTGGGCAATCCTGCATCATCGATGTTTCAGCTTTATTCATGCGGTCTCGGATCTCATCACTCTCATTATCCCATCGACAGCTGAAATTTGTCAAAGTTGCTGCCGCCTTGAAACGGAAATAAATAGTGGGAGCACAGACTACTCACTTTTCCTGTCAGGGTAACAAGCCACCATCTAGTCAAGATTACACATCAAGACAGCCACTCACAGCGAAGTTGATTGGTCGGTGGAACAGGAGTGGTAGTCAAAGCGTACTCTATTATTTCCAAATCTAGCCGGCAGCAACTTTGACAAATTTCAGCTGTCGATGGGATACTCTTCCATTCTCTTCTATTTCGGTATATATACTTGACTTTGCAATGAATATGATTGTACGGTCGTCTCCAACTGCTGCTGCTGTAGAAGGCGAAACGGCAGTTTGAGCGGTGGCCCTGGGAGTAGGATGTGGCTTGTCGACTGCTGCATGCGCTCAAGATTTCGACGTTGGGAATGGACAGGAATTGGTGCGGCTGCGGGGCTGCAAGTGGCTGGCTGTGGTGGCTGGGTTCGGCTCGGTCACGACAACTCACTGGATCGTTGGTCGGTCTGTTGCTTAATGTGGACCCTGGTTAGCGTGAGAATAAATACTGGTTGCTCCGAGTCCTCTCGATGTAACTTACACTTCACACGGTCACGTCGATCCATGCTTTCCCAGAACTCTTGTGTCTAACAGAGTCAGAGTCGCAGTGTCTAACGAATGAGCTTGCTTTGGAATCGATGGGTTACAATGATTCTCTCACGGCTAACGCCGGTAATGAACAGATCAACTAAGTTAACGGTGCTTCAGATTCGAGTTTACTTCACTGGTGACAGTGAGCTACTTCATAGCTCCAACGCTGAAAACTTCACCAAGTCGTTCTTCGCTTCGGCACTGACAGTTCTCACAGGCTGCTTCTGCTTCTATCACGGATAGTTTCCACGCGCTGCTTCGTCTCTTCGCCACCGACGTCTACCTCTCACGCTGTGCTAGCTTTTATGCTCCAGAGCATTACCACTTGCTCTTGGCTTGAAGGGGATCGGCCCCAGCCTGCTTCCGCCTTCCTGCCCTTGAATCAATGCATATTACTACAATTGTTTGGAACTCAGGCTGAGGGGAAATGTTTTAGCCTAAGCACAGCCTTCAGGATCTGAGAAATTACCGGAGTCATCTAAGGCGTCCATCAAGCACGGAGATGAACCGCTGGGTGGATTCTGGTGGATTCTGACATGTTTGGTACTTCCAAGGCCCGTTATTTGGCCTTTGGCCATTCGTTCCTCCTTCGTGGCTTTACAGTCCACACAGATAGGGAATAATGGACACAGGTATCGACGGTCATAGAGGTAGTTCATGAAGATCGCACCGTTGCACCGGTGGGTTTACAAGGTGCCTATACGTCATGGTGCACTCATGCTTTGCTGCCTGATCTCGGGTTCTCAGCCCATTATCTTCCAAATAGAATGTCGTTAATTTTCAACAGTGGGGGCAGCAATGGCATATATTCCACGACTTGGCGGCTGCGCTGGGCTTTCAACAGCCTGTGCACGGTCCTTGAATTCCAGCCCTCCTGGCGATTCAGGATACCAACAGCCCAGCGTCGGGCCAAGCGTTATGTTTTTATATTTGGGTCCTCACACCGATTCCAACCCCCACCACCTCACACTCTCCAACCCCCACCACCTCCCACTCTCAGCACATCACCATGTCGACGACCCCACCACACGTGTTGACTCCCGACGAGCGCACCTTCCTCCAGCGCATCATCAACCTCTACCACCGGCGCCTGCTCTCGGCCTGGAACAGCGTCACCGGCGGCACCGAGGCCGTGCCCGCCAGCCACACCGCGCCGCCGTCCATCGCGGACTGGCCCAACGACCAGATCCACACAGCGCTCGACAACTACAGCGAACACCTCCAGTGGTTCGAGCTGGACGAGGGGGCCACGCTCCCGCACTCCACCTTGGCATTTTCGGAGGAGTTCCTGATCGAAAACGGGATCTTGGTGTTGCTCGATTGGCCGATCGACTGGTTCCAGCAGTGGTTGGATACGGACTTGACGAGGTGGGAGGAGGGCGAGTATCCGGCGCTGAAGCCGCGATGGGACCAGTTTAAGAGGGAAAAGGCTAGAAGGGAGAGAAAGCTGGCTGGTGGGGAAGAGGAGACGGAGGGAGAAGATGAGCCGGAGGGACAATATAGGATTGCAGGAGACGATGAGCCGGAGGACTTGTCGGAGTGAATGATAGACCCTGCTGAAGATCAAAATGTGGTGGAGAGAATCATGGAATTCTCTCGGCGTTGTTGTTGTTGTTGTTGTTCTTGCTGCGTAGCATGGTTGATATCCTGTTATGAATTCCTGTACGAGCACCTGTTCATGGGTGTGCGTGCATAGACAAAGCAAATGGAAAGTTGATCATCTTATACCTAGCGTTCGCCCCCTTCGCCTTCTGTGACAACCGTAATATAAAAACAGCGCAAAGGCACCTGCTAAGCTGCCGCCAGCGAAGTGTGCGCAACCATCGCAGATCCGTTAAACAGACCTGCCAACAACTCCGTGTCCAAGAAACCCCTAAAACCTCCTCATCAGAAACCCTCCAAAGTGCAAACGTCGTCCAATCCGACTCGAACGCCCACCCCACGCCCCGCCAAAGTCTGCGCCGACGGATGCACGTGCCACACCCGCACATGTACCCCTGCACCGCTGCTGGCCGTCGGCTAAGCACCTACCCCTGCACCGCCCAACCTCATCTCCGACTGCGAGCTCAACACAGCTGCTTCCCCGCAACACCTCCCTCAACACACACTCACACACACACAGACAGACAGACAGACAAGCAGACAGACGGATATGAAGAGATACGTAGCTGCAGGTGGGCTCATATGCCAGAGGAGATCACTGCTGCAGCTGGCTGACACTGCGGGATAGATGGCTCGCCGGGACCGGTTATCAGGAACGCACATCACACTGAGGGGGGCGCAGGTATGTCCATATCTCCATATACACCCCTCACTTCTCTCGCCTTCTCCCTCTCCACCTCTCTCGCGCGCTGAGCTCCTTCACCACCATGCACCTCCTGCCAGCGCTGACCCTCGCCGCCGTCGCTGCAGGCACGCCCCTCCGCCTACTGACCTGGAACCTCCGCTACGACTCCCTCCCCGACTCCATCCCGCTGTCCACCTCCATCGCCTCCCTCCCCGCCGCAATCCCCGCCGACACGTCAATCCCCTACTACCCCTCCCCCGCGGAAGCGCCCTGGTCCACGCGCCGCATCGGCGTCGCCCGCACCCTCGCCGCCACCGCGCCAGACCTGATCGCAGTGCAGGAAGCGCTCTCGCGGCAGGTCGCCGACCTCTCCGCGCTGCTGCCGTCGTACACGCGCCTCGGCGTCGGCCGCGACGACGGCGTCGACGCGGGCGAGTTCTCGGCGATCTATTTCCGCCCCTCGCCAGCGCTGAAGTTGCAGAGCTGGGACACGTTCTGGCTCAGCCCCACGCCATCGGTGCCGTCGCGCTTTCCCGGCGCGGGGAGCACGCGCACGGCGACGGTTGCAAGGTTTGCGGCGTGCACAGTGCTGTGTACGCACTGGGACGACCAGAGCGACGCGCAGCGCCGGCTGGCGGCGAGCCTGATCCGCTACCGCGCGGCGTACGAAGCGGCGACGACGCGGCGGCCGGTGTTCGTGCTCGGCGACTTCAACTCGCCGTCGGACGGCGATGACAGCGGGGGGTACGCGATTCTCACCGGGCACGCAGAGCCGGTCGAGATCGAGGCTGGGTTTCGAGAGCAGTATCGCGTCGACGGGATGGGGGGGTGGCAGGACCAGTGGGGGATGGCCGATGTCGCTGCGGAGACGCCGCCGATCGGGAGGAGCGGACATCATGCGACTTTTACGGGCTTTAAGCGGTGGGGCGAGATGGACTTGAAGCGGATTGATTTTGTGATGGCCGGTGTGCCGCCCGGGGTGCAGAATGGGACGCTGGGAGGGAGGGTGAGTCAGGGTGCTGGGAGGGGGTGGAGGGGCGTGAGGTATTCTGTGGGCGAGACGTGGTTTGATGATGAGCCCATGCACAGTGATCATCGGCCGGTGTGGGTTGATGTTGTGGTGGGTGGGAAGTATTAGGCGTGTGGGCATGGCTGTGTGGATTGTGTTGACTTATTTTTGTACGAGTACTATGCATTTATATACGAGTTTTCCAGCACCATTCACGAAACGCACTAAGCCCAGAAAACGTCCGATATGTAAACACTTTTGATTATCTATACTTCTTTGTCGCATGTCTATTACTGGCCTTGAAACATTTGCCCATGGTGTAGTGTAAAAAGCCATCCCAAAATCTATCGCACACTCCTGCCGCCACTCATGCCTCTCCCCCTCTCCTCACGCTCCTGATACTCCAACCCGCCAGTGCGTCCAATATTCTCCCACCACCCACGGCCTGCCAAAAACACCGCGCTCGCCTCCTCATCAACATCCTCCACCTCCGTCGCCGTCGTGGCGTTCTGCAGCCTCTCAATCAGCGCATGCACGCCGCTCTCCAGCCGCCGCAGCTCAAACGTAAAGTGCGGGTACCGCGCGCGCTGGCGCTCGAGATCGCGCTCGATGCCCTGCAGCCGCCGCAGCAGCAGCGGGTAGCGCGAGCGCCGCGCGAGACCGGCGAAGTGGTCGTTCAGCGCGCGCTGCTCGGAAGATGTGGTGGTGGCGTTATCGCTCGACGCGGTGGTGGTGGCGGTGTCGGACGACGCGGTGTCGAGGTCGGTGCTGATTGTACCGGGGTCACTGGGTGTGGATGGGGAGCTGTACTGCGACTGCATGGACGTCGGTGGTGGCGACGGGCGCGATGGCGGCGGCGGAGATGGGCGTGTACGGCCCCGTGCGAGTGGCATTGCCATCGAGGGTTCGGCCTGCGGCAGGCCGGTCGCGCGCTCCAGGATGTCGCTGACCCGGTCGCGCACCATGCGTTCGTTCGTCACCAGGACTGCGAGCTGCGTCGTGTTCAGCGGGCGGATCCCGCGGATTGCCTCGTGGTGCGCGAGCTCGATGCGGGTTGGCGAGCGCCCGCGGGCGCCGCGGGCGACGGCGGCAAGATCGCGTTCGAGGCGGTGGCGCGCTTCAAATTCGATTTGGCCGGCGGGTGCGAACGGGTGGTGGGGCGCTACAGGTGGTGGTAGGTTGGGGAGGAGTGAGGGCGGGAAAGAGGGCGGGCTGGAGCGGAGTGGTGGTTCTGGACTGTTGCTGCGGCGGAAGGGTGTTGCGGGGCGGGTTGGAGGTCGTGGAGAGGGTGGGATGCGGCCGTTCCAGCTCAAGTGGGGTTCGGTTCGGGTTCGGTGGAGGGCGGGGTTGTGCGGCATTGGTGATATGTGGTGATGGTGGTGGGAGGGAAGTGGAGGATGGAGTTTTTAAGGAGCTGTAAAGCTGGGGATTTCGAGGGCTGGAGTTCTGTGCTAGGCGGAGAAGCAGGCTAGCCAAGCTGCAAGTGGGGGATTGCATACCGGGTCACCGATTGATGTAGCCCAGCTTCGAAACATCTGGGGCGAAAAAACAGTTAGTCAGTCCAGAGTCGTGAATTTTCTCTGGCAATAGAGGGGGTAGATCAAAAACCTGGGTTGTGCCAATGCAAAGAAGATCGATTGGTGCCGAATGAAGACATTTGATGAGAAATACTGCCAAAAAAGACGCGTTGGATGGCGGACCCACTGTCATCTTATCTTTTGCCTGAATAGGACCGATGTTTGTTGGAGATCGTATTGTGTTTTTCGGAGTGTATTTTTCGGATAAGTGTGTAGGAAGAGAAAGATAAAAGCAGAACAAGGACGATGAGACGCCAGGAGACGGGAATCCACATCGAACCAAAACCGAATGACCACCAGTGCAGATGCCATCTTCAACAGTGCTCGTACTCATGATTAATAATGTATGCATTTGAATGTCGATCATCGATCAATTCGCTTACCAAGCAGAGCGACAGCTTAACCAGAACTTTTCATGATATTTGTATACTCATTTGCAGCTGGCTCTATATCACTAATATTGGGTCTTCTCTTTCGTCCTTCGGGACAACATGGTCAATTTGAAACGATACAGAGAAGATTAGCATGGCCCCTGCACTAAGGATGACACGCTTCACAAAGACGAGCTAAACAGTTTTTTTTAGCTTTTTTCGTTTTGCGCTGCCAAGATACCGTCTCAAGGGTGGGAGTTCGACTCCTGGCGAACGCAACGGATACCATTTACCACAGCGACACGATACATGATTAACAGTATCGCCTGCAACATATATGTTGGCAGTACGTAGTATCCAACCTGATCTCAAATTCTGTTTTCTTCTGAGTCTAAGCTAGCTCAATCTCTGTAACTTACAGTACTAGGACAAAAAAGTTGTACAGCAATCGGTCACAACTACACCAAAAAATAAATCCTATCAACCACAAATACTCTAAGTGAGTTGATGTTTGGAGAGAATGCGCTTTAGATATATGGAATAAATACATAGAGTTGGAACTTCCACATTTTTTGCTTGCCGCCGGGGAAATAATTAACGATAACCTGGGGTACTCGCCAACTTCCAAGTGCTGTACGAAATTGTTTGTCAACGTATGACAGTACACATAACACGATTACATTAATCTGTGCCTTACTAGACCATGATTGGGGTCTAATAATGTATGCTTCTTTAGCCTGTGCACGACAAACATTAAGCCTCACAGCTGTAGGGCGAGCCGTGAAACGAATGTGGATCAATCTTTTACGCGCGGTCGTGGCACAGACACAACAGCCCCTTTGGCGGTGAAATCAGCGTTGGTTCGCCAATGTTTTTAAGCGCGGGGGATTCAATTCAAGCTAATGGCGTGAATGAACTGCCGGTGTAGGGTATTATACATAAATAGACCGGGGAAAGCATATTTATATATATATGCAGAGCTGGTGAGGGATTCATGCTTGTGAAAAATGGCGAATGGAAGCAATTTTCCGGAGTCAAGAGGTTTTCTAAGCGCGCCATTTTTCCGAACTGAGACGGGTTGCTGGAGCAGCTGTCGGGCTGCTTCTTCACTGGTTCTTGCCCAGTATTCAATTCAGCGGTTAGCTTAGATGATGAAACACTGTGCCACATGTCAAACTCAATGGCGTACTGTCTTCAATAGCAATGAACCAAGTCTAGTAGCATCCCGTGTATCTTACTAGTTGATCTTTCTAAACTCCGACCGCTACTGACGTAGGACGACATAACCTACAAGTTACAAGCAAGGCTAGTAATTCATGCTACAGCCATTTTTCAGGCTACTAGGTGCGAAAAACTGAGAATTACAACTTCCGATTCTCAACCGTGAATCTCTCTATTATTGCTGCGCGTAGCATCGATCGTTCGAGACTTATCTCCTCTCATAGGATAAGACTTTGGGAATTGGTGGCAGCGCACGTCTAGCTAGCAGCACACTGATATGATGATGAGGGTTGTAAATATATTGAACAAAACGCCATGACAAAACGCTATGCTATGCAAATACTCGTACAATGTGGAAAAATCAAATATAAACAAAAGAAAACAATCACCGCTCGATGATGTGAAAAAATGTAAAATCTGAACGGCCGCCGCCGCCTCGCTATCGTCTCCCGAACCCCCCGGTCTCATCCTGTCGTGGCAATGCACCCATAGCCAGTATGGGTTCTCAGACTCATCGACGGGTCACCGAGCAGTTTCAACAACAAAAAAGGGAATATTAGATGCCCTACCGACTGTGCAGTGTGAGCTGGTTGCTCGTCACTATCTCTGTTGGAACACCCAGTCCGAGTCGCAGCTTGTTGTTGGTGCATAAGACGGGGGCGCGGTGCTATCTCGCTGGTCGTGTTGCGCGCTTGCTCTTCTCAGGTGCTCATACGCAGATCCACCAATATTACTATCCGTTCCATCAATCTCAACTTCAGAATTGTCGGTTGCGTAAAAAGATTCACCGATATCAGATAGAGACATTTCAGCTCCATCGAATGCATATGCACCAGAGCCATCGGCCTCATATGCCGATACTGAACTTACTGCATGAACAGATCCATTATCCCCGAGTCTGCAAATTTCACCCTTGAGGCTTCGGTGTCCACTTAATTTACTGGCCCTGGGGTTGCTTGTTTTATCTGAAGCTTGGATGTTTCTTTCTCCTAAGGTTCTTTGTTACTTTAGCATATGCACGAAGAATACAGGGACTAGTCTAACTTACTCTTTGAGGTACGACACTGCATAATTAATCACCTTACCACACGCCATGATGTTGTCCAGGCTGGCTTTCATCGAATCCTCGTTCCGCAAGCTGAATTTTATCTGCTGAAAGGTGCTGTTACTTTCAGGCTTGTTCACCGCTGTCTTCAATCGTTTTAGTTGGTCGGAAAGGCTCTTTATTTGCGCCATGAGTTTGTTCAGGTTCCCCACGAGATCTTCGAAGATCTTCTCGATTCCCGCATCCGGGATATCAACTACGTTGCTTAACCAGACACTTGTCTTTTTTAACCCTTTTTTCAATTGTACAATATTCAAATCAATATCTATCAATGTTTGTGACCGAAATTTGAACCCGTATCGAATTGCGACCGTCCGCTTTGAGATCCTTCTGGTCTCCGAGATTACTTTATCGATAGTCTCGAGGGCTAAGGCTGCGTCCATTGGTGCTGCGAAGATGGTAGGTGATGTAAATAAAAGTATGTGTAGGGTTGTGATTGAGGGCTATCGATGCTGTGTGTTTTTACTGTTGTGCTGATTTTCAATTCGACAGTGGGAGGGCCCCGAGTTTAAATATCCACGAACTGGCGACTTTTGCGCACATATATAGCACCGCTATATATCTTTGTGAGCGTAAGTTTAATTCGCCTACGAGATCAAGATCTGCTGCACGAAAACGGATAGCGCCTATTTGGCATGAGGCTCGTTGCAGATAATCCTGCTCTACCATAGGTGCCCGGTTATAGGTGTTTGAGGTACTGCCCGAGCGCTTCCTGTATCTACTACAGGGTCTCAAATCTGCTGGAGAGCGAGTTACTACCCCGCCCTTAGAATCTGATGAAACCCCTACGAAGTACTGCAGTATTGAACCCCCTGCACCATATCTTTATACATACTTACGTGAGGAGGAGGAGAATATATGTCCTGGTACTGTAAAATAGGCTAGAATAATCTCTACTTCTTAAAATCTCAAACAAACGGATGAACAGTAACTTGATCCGTGCGACACTGAGCCACGTCGAGGACACTTCCTGTTTTACACCAAAACTGGCAAACTTCAAGATGTTTACAACAGCCACAGTATAAAAAAATTACTTTCAAAAATTTATAGATAGTAACTGAAGTACGTGAATAAGTATCCCACAAGAGATGAGTAACTTTGAAAGTTTGGTTGGTGATATGAGATGGCGATCTTTGCGTAGATGTTCTTCAGATCTAAGCGCCGGAATTTGTATGGGAAACCTCGATTTAAATCTTAATTACTTAGTCTTTCTCACGGCGTGACCGAACGAATAAATGCTTAGGACACCGACGAGTGGCGCACACAGGGTTTTACGACTACAGACTAATAATAGTACTCCCTTTTCTTCTGGCTATCACAATCAAGCCATAAATCATGTTACTGACTGTACTCATAGCCAGGATAGGCTTCAATTATCTATATAAATTAAGCATCGTGTTCCTGTTACAGCTTCAAGCGTTTTGTTTTGAATTATCTTCGCGCATGGTGTTGAGGTTGAAACAAATAGATCATCGAGGGCGCTGGTGCATGTGTGGCTTCTAGACTAGATTCGGTGGTTTGCCGGACTTTCATATTAGCGCACTAATGATGATTATAAGTCATCCGGAATGCACGCTCATCAGACACCACAAAAGGTGTAAGTTCATCTAGACATTGTATTACGTCGAAGTGGTATTCGTACATAGTTACGATAAAACACTATGGAATTTTTATATAAAATCAAATAATGAAAGCAGAAACCATTCCACCTGACATAGCGAACTATTGAAAATCATCGTACTTCAGTCCACAGAGATCCCTCTTTCCGGGCCAAATATACTAGAATCCGTGTCCCTTTTCCTCATTATTTCCTACTGATCGCAGTCTTTTCATTCGCACCTGAGATCTGTCTGGAGTTGCATTGTCCTTCTTTGCTTAGGACAATCTATCTCCCAATCAGTCTCAGTAGCATCGGGATATCGATCGATCGGCGTCGAATTCACTCTGGAGTCTCGTTCTCGGAATCCATTGATTGATTGATTGATGATTCATTCTACATACTAAGCCACGAAGTGGCTATGATGGTACTATATACAGTTTGTAATATAAGAAATAACAGTGGAGAGCGTTTTGCTCCACTCGTCGTCGGCAACTGCCACTGCTGCGATGCCTCCAAAGTCGCCATTGAACAGACTACCCGGAGCCGACATGTTCTTCCTCGCTTTTGGAGACGCCTGTGTTAATTGTAATCGTGGCTGGGAGGTTGGGGGTTGTTGAGACGGTCGAAGTGTTGTTGTTTGGGCTCTGCGAAACAGAACAAGAAAATCAAATCAGCTCGAACACAAAATCGATATCCTTTTGAAAACCCCATATAAGCTTGTTTGTTATTTATTTATTTCTATTTAATATAGCGTGCAGCCCTAAGGCTATGGCTAATAATACAAGAAAAGAAAGAAAGAAAGAAAATACACGACCAAACGCTCCTACGCCGGTTCAGTAGTAACCACGGTGTGTTGCAGTTCTCTTCACTCTGCACAGTTGTTGTTTGATATCTCGTACCAAGTTGTGTTTCCGGTGTCTCATCACAACAGAGAGAAAACTCTGTTTCTGAAGGCCGAAACGGTGTATATACGCAGGCAGGCGCATAAGCCACTGAATATGTTGCTGGTGGAGAAGACGACATATAGCCACTGTGGGGTGTTACGGCTACAGACCGGTCGTGGGGTCGCAGCCATATAGCCCCAATTTACGGCCCTGAGTGGTGATCGCGGTCGGGGAGACAAGTTTGTTACTGTAACGGCGGCCCAGTCCTCCGTATCAGAGTCGGTATCTGAGTCCGACGAATCGGAACGTTCTTCTTCGGAATCGCTAGCAGTCTTGTTGTCCGAATCCAGGACAACCGGGCTATGAGCCAGCCTTGCTGCCAGCGGCGCAACCTCCAACAGCAGCTGTTCGGGGGGAGGTGGAGGCGAATCGTCATCCGACGAGTCCGACGAATCGGAACGTTCTTCTTCGGAATCGCTAGGAGTCTCGTTGTCCGAATCCAGGACAACCGGGCTATGGGCCAGCCTTGCAGCCAGCGGCGCAACCTCCAACAGCAGCTGTTCGGCTGCTCTATCTACGGTCGACATCGACGAGGGGGAGGGCGTCAAATGTCGTCCTCCCCAGTCACCGCCTTCTTCTCTGCCTGGCTCCGGCTGTACGCCTGCCTCTGCCTCTTTGACTTCCTCGCCTCATATTCCCCCGTCCCACTTCCTCCTCAAGCGTATCGTCCGAATTCCCCGCCCAGGCCTGTCCACGCACATCACCATGTCAGCGCTAGCTCCCGCAATTTGTACAAACTCTGTGTTCTTTCTCATCTGGATGTACGGATCCCACGGCGTCTGCTCCCACAGAACGAACGGCACAGCAGGCTGCAGCACAAGCTCGTCGGCAGACAACTCCGTGGTCTCCGACTCCGGCTGCTCAAAACATTGACCTGCCGGGCAATAGGCGTCCGGGTTTTCTATGCCCAGGATGCTTGCGGAGAAGCAGCAGTACGGGGGACGACATACGTGTGGTTTAGAGTCCTCCGCTTGAGACTTGGTCCCTGCTTGCTGCTTTAGCTGCAGTAGGCGTGGGGGTGGCTGCACCTTGCGCCCGGTGGCGCCAGAGATCCTCGAACTCTGGCGGGGCGGGAAAGCTTTTGCGGGAGCTGCTGATTCCGCTCTCGCTGCTGCCTTAGCTACGTTTGCCCCCCGGTGGAGCATGCACTCGTCAGGGTGCGACTCGCAGTACTTGCGGCGCTTTGAGTTTTTGTCGTCTTTTTGGCAGCGACAGGCGTCACGGCTGGACTGGATCTGCGCGCGGCACTGAGAAGGGTATTTCTGGGAGCAGGAGCACATGTCGTCTTTGCTGTCTGTGCCTTTCGACTTCCGCTTCCTCGTCGTGATCTCCGTTTTCCATTGTCTGTTGCATGGTCCTTCTTCGCTTAGCGCACAAAAAGTGCGGGTCTGTGTACCGGATTGTGATCGAGAGTTTTTAATGTCTGTATGTTTTTGTGGTTGTATTGTATGGGTCCTAATTTGATGGTCGTGCCGAGGTTACTGGCGTCGCATAGGCGTCGACGCAGGCTCCTGACCCAAGCACGTTCTCCTGCGGCAGCCGGTGTAGGACTGTGGCAATCCCGGGTGTCGACTCTCAAGTAGCAGCAGCACAGTAGCACTGGTGGGTGTTGGGTAGCCGCAGCAGCGGGATGCAAGGTTTCTCGAGTAGCTGCCGTAGTAGGTGTAGGTGATTCTCGTGTAGGAGCAGCAGCGACCGGTGTTGACTTTGATCTCTCGAACAGCAGCAGCAGCGGTGCGGGTTCTTGTGTAGCGCAGCAGCTGCTGCCAGGTGTTGCACAGAGAGCTCTTCGGAGGGTGCAAAGCTGTGAGGTGGACACGGCCCGAAAGAGATCAGGGCTCAGGGGCTCTAAAACATCGGCCCGTTAGGGGGGAGGGTTGTTGAAATGACTTTGGTTGTTCGACTGATGGGCACCCCCAGGGGAGGGTGCCGACGTGAGGAGGCGACAACGCCGCCAGTCGCCTGGGCACGACTGGCGATGATAGTCGATGGGATTTGATACAGTCGAACCGTGGGCATCACCACGCCTCTATATACAACAATCTTGGTCCAAGCCCTACGCCCTAAAGCCAGACACCTCGGCAATGATTAAAGTAAACCCCAGGAATTAGGCGACAGTTTAGAACGCCAGAAAGCTCATAAATCGACCTAGCTACCTAGCTATTACGTAAATGGAAAAGTGATCGTCGACGCGTCGCTACCACAAATTTCGTATTTTGAAATATGATATCACGGGTCGACCTGACATAACAGGCAAAGTTGTAGCTCTCACAGGTATTCAGACCTTTGGTTTTCCAACTACACTTCACCAAAGACGGCGCTGTAGGACTGTAAGATTTCCTAACTAGACGCACCTTTGTGTTATCAATAGCACTCGATCTATTAGATTTGCTTTTTCAAGGTCGGCGACCACTGTGCATGATGCAGTTGTATCTACAATATCACAGAAAAAAGTGATAGGTTATGTACTTGCACTCGCCAGCAGTTAGTCTCGTTCCTACAAGGTAAAGTGAACACGCCGTTCCTGGCGATAAGAGGTCCGAGCATCGGGGAGGTTTTGCACAAGTTGGCAACGGACAAGTTGGTAACGGTGACTTGAGCTAAATGCTGACCACAGCAACCAACTTCCCATCTACAAAAAATGAGGTTTTGCATGTTCTCTTAAGATTATTTGTGATGTGCGGCCAAGACATCATTCTTCAACTGATTTCAAGTCGGTAAACAACTCGTAGAGATCAATTCTCACCGTGTGTTACAAAAATCCACCTTCAAATTAGAAAGCCTACACCGAGCTCTTCAATAAGCCACGGTTCTGCTTTAAGCGACACAACATGTCTACATACCCTGAAGAATGATGTTTATAGCTACCTGCGACCTAGCTAAAATGGAATATAAAAGGTGCAACATTTAACAGCATGTACGGGTGCTTTTTTAGTGTTAAACAGAGGACTGTACGGGAGTTTTTGCATCGTGGTTGTAGCTAGAAAGCAGCATTACCACGCAAAAAGTTAAGAGAATGCATTTGCTTAGCTTAGCAAATTTTATCTCTTAAGTGGACCCAAAACAAAGGAACTGTGACCTGTTGCTACAGGAACAAGCCAGAAGCGCCCGAATACTAACCAACTTGCCGTTGCAAAACCTCCCTATCACGGCCTGGAACCGACGACACTATCCTTAGGTTTTGATAGGCAGGATTCAAATGCGCATCGGCAAGAAAAAGGTGCCGCGTTGGCTACGTTCAACGTCCCGAATAACCAACGTAAACCGAGGCGAGTTACGTTCGAATCTGTTTTACTTTGACATTTACGTTGGAACGGCAGTTACGAGGGCCAGCTTTTAGACGTACTCTACAGATCACGGCATTGTAGTTTTACAGGGCGCGAACGTTCAGAGTATTTTGTTACATAAAGGATTCAATTATTCTGTAGGATTCAATATATACGATCTTGGTGACAAAATTCGTTGACCACTTGACACTTGGCAAACATCGTTGACTGTAACTTTGATGCAAAGGTCTGCTAGATTACCCAGAAATCCCCAACAGCGGATATTTCGAGGATGAAGCTCCCATCCACGGCAAGAAGACTGACAACGGATGCTTAGAGTAGTATCTACAGTGGCACTAAATATTCCTCTTCATTCACTGAGAGTCGAGACCTCCATCGAATTGCTGGTGCATTATGCATCAAGCAAAGGATCGAGACAAGGAGACACAGCTTTCTCGGTAGATTATATATATGCCAGAAAGAATTATGTAACCAAGTGAAGCCAAGCAAGGGCTTATATTATAGACACAATATTAAATCTCTGTATTCTAAAATAATATATTTGTCTGGACCATAAGTTGAGTTGTGCGTGGATAATGTACTCTACAGTTTTACATGGGTTGTTGGGTGGTCGACGACTTTTGTCTCCAAGATCGTACACAGATGACTAAACCAAACCAGGCGTCGCCGCGCCGCCGCTGTTGATGCTGAAAAGCCATCAAACCGGTGCTTGAAATGTCTCCCAGATTGAGTCTTCGAGTCGCACTTCGGGAGCATGGAACAAATAAGGATTGTGCACTCTAGGCTACTAAGATTTGGTGATGCCTATGTATTGTGGTTTTTCTCTTCTCTTCTGTCCTTCGGGACAACATGGTCAATTTGAAACGATACAGAGAAGATTAGCATGGCCCCTGCACTAAGGATGACACGCTTCACAAAGACGAGCTAAACAGTTTTTTTTAGCTTTTTTTGTTTTTGGTGGTCGCACGTTCGAACCATGGTCGAAGCAACGCAAACCTATGGCACAACCTTTTCATCTCTCTGGCTTACACGAAATTCAATGTATTATGAGGTATGCCTAAGATGTAGACAAGGCTACAAAGTATTATTTTGCATAGCAGTGACTCGCGTATCTAAATATTCATGATCTATTACTCTGGACGCTGCGAACAGAACTTGTTTAACACGGTCCGGGTAACGACCGTCGTTCTTTAAGAGTGTTACTGAGCAAACTGAGCTGCTGCTCCTAGCTATATTCGTGCATTCAGCAAGCATGTTTCTGTGTGTGCTGTTCACTTTCTCACGTGCTCTCTAACCTTTAACACGCCATCAGCACTGTAACCTATCCTTCTGAGATGGAAACATCTAGTGTATCTTCGATCTCGCTTATTCTTTTGTACTTCACTATCTTAGCTTCAATCATAAAGGCACATTTATTTAACACTGACGTCCGGAATTCTAATTACATTCATAGTTTCCCTAAATACCCATCTCTGAATCTCCCACTCATGTCTCCAATTCGCTAAAATACCCGCTTTATGAGACCCAGAAGCTTGCAGTTCCTCGGATACCCTCCTTTGCTGAACTATCTCCAACCTGAACCACAAACTCACCCTTCTCAACGACATACTTATTCCTCGTATTCCAAACACCCAGCTCGGAAACCTTGACAGGGACCTTCACCTTCTTGCTCTCGCCAGCCTTCAGTGCCACCTTCGCGAATCCCTTCAGCTCCATATTTGGCACCACTACACTGGCTACCTTGTCGGTGATATACACTTGCACGACCTGCGTTCCCGCAACCTTGCCAGTGTTGGTCAACTGTACGCTGACGTTTACGGTGTCGGTTTTGGTAGCGTTAGTCTTATCGACTGAGACAGTACCCCAGCCCCAGGTGGTGTAAGTGCGCCCGAACCCGAAGGGGTATAGCGGGAGAGGGGACTGGAGAACATATTGGTGACCGAAGACGAGCGAGCCGTTGGCGGACGCTGAGCCAGCATCGACGGCGCGCGCACCCTTGAGGTAGTCGTAGTACGCTGGTGTAGTTCCGATGTCGCGGGGTACACTGACGGCTAGCTTACCAGACGGGCTGTAGGCACCGAAGAGTATGTCGGCAAGAGCGTTTCCGCCCTGCTCGGAGGGATAGAATTGTTGAACCAGTGCCGCAGCCTCGGATGAGATCCACTGCTCAGTGACAGGCTTGCCGCTGGAGAAGACGACGACGGTTTTTGGATTTGCCTCTAGAACTGCGCGAACAAGGTTGGATTGCGCACCAACGAGGTTGAGATTGTGCACATCTACGTGCTCGCCGGTGGTGGCGTTGAGACCCTGCCATAGCTCGAACTGGTCGCGAGACCAGGTGCCGACGACCACAACGGCGACTTCGGCAGCTTTGGCGGCGGCCACGGCCTCTGGGAACTCTTCTTCGGACGAAGACCAACGCTCGCAACCTTTCGCATAGGTGACTTTCGCAGTGGTTTTCTTTAGGGCTGTCTTGACACCGTCGAGGGGTGTAACGCCAGCCTCGCCGTACATTGAGCCTTTGACGACATAGTCACCATAGCTATCATAGTGATTAGCAATATTTCTTTAAAATTGATACGAAAGCCAAGCACTTACTTCATAAATCCATCTGCCATAGGTCCAATCACGGCAATGCTCTTCAGGGTTTTCGGGTTCAACGGTAGAATCCCGTCATTTTCCAGCAGTACAATACTTTCTCTATCAATCCGTCGTGCCAGGCTTACCGCCTCATCGCTGTGGATGATCTTTTTCCACTGACTTTTTGGTGCTGAAGGGTACGGGTCCTCAAATAGCCCTGCGGCAAACTTCGTGCGCAAAATACGGCTTACCGCAGTGTCGAGAATATCGGCATCCAAGGTACCATCAGCAATCAATTTAGGGATGGCACGATAGTTGAAGCTGCCACCTCCCATCTCTACATCGTTACCAGCTGTCAGTGCAAGCATGGTTACCGCTTCTTTGTCGCCGCGTTCGCACAGGCCGTGGTCGTTGCACAGCTTATCGGAGCCACCAGCATCGGTCATGACATGGTACTTGTAGCCCCATTCTTCACGGAGGACCTCGGTCAGGAGGTGATAGTCGGCTGCGGCTGGGATACCGTCATAAGAGTGGTAAGCGCTCATTATGCTCCAGGCATCTGCATCGATGATGGTTCTCTTGAAGGCGGGAAGATAACTAGTTTGGCTGTGAGCATTGATAGCGTAAAAGGAGCGTAGCAAAAACTGACGTTCTACGCATCTCACGCTCACCACCATGAACCGGTGCGGTGTTTAGGCCCTGCTCAGGCGTGCCAAAGCCAGCGAAATGCTTGACAGTGGAAGCGACACCATTCTCTTGTAGACCGCGCACAAAGGCATACCCGAGTTCTCCAGAGAGGTATGGGTCTTCACCGAACATCTCCTCGACTCTACCGAAGCGCAGCTCTCTAGCTAGATCTACAACTGGGGCAAAAAGCTACCATTTATCAGCATGTATATTATAAAGTTCTAATCAGAGGGACCTCACATGATTAACACCGAGTGCCAAACTTTCTTTCGCAATAACCTCTGCCATCTTCTTCACCAGCTTTGGATCCCAGGCGCATGCATACGCAATAGGTGAATTGAAGATTGTGGCATTCCCAATGAGGAAACCATGAATCGCCTCGCTCTGCACCAGCGCAGGTATTCCAAGTCGCGTCTCTTCGACCAGATACTTCTGTGCGCGCTCTGTCTCACGCTGGATCCACTCCCAAGCCACTGGGTAGCCCACATAGAACTGACCAGCTTTGTATTCCATGCTAGCAACTAGTCCGCTGCGGTTAAAGACACCTGTGTCAGGGTCCATCCAGTTTGTGATATCGCCCTGCATCACCTGCGCGAGCTTCTCAGTCGCATTCATGCGCGAGAGAAGATCGGCAACACGAGCATCAACCGAAGCTTTAGGGTTTTTGTAGGTTGCGCCTGCGAGAGCGGAGGAAGCTTTATTAGCGATGGTGCCATTCACGGCAGCACCGTTGACCGTTAAGGCTGCGGATAGAGCGAGGCTGATAAGAACCGAGGCCTTCATAGTGATCGAAGTGTATCTAGCTAGATACAATAGTAATACTGAAAAATGAGTGGATGCTGAAGGTTGTCAGCTATTTCTAACCCCGCGCTGTGGATGGCGATGGATGGTGGGGCTATGTTCAGAGTGTGGGGAGAGGTGTTTTATACCCCGGAGTTCGTTATGCTGGCGACCGATGGTCGGTGGTCTTTGTTCGTACGTTGTAGATCTCCTTCCCCTGAAAATAGAGAACTCCGTAGGAAGCTCATCACTCCCTCGGTAAAACTCAGGTAAATTCTCTTAATCTACCTGGATCGTCGAGGGTACAGTGTACTTTGCGAAGATTGTTCTCGGTCTATATCTACATCGAGCTTACATCCGGCGGTTCTTCATGCGGTGTGGTGTGTGGTCGTACATTAAATTAAACGTTATATGTCCGGATAATCATGGCGGGGTCGAACCCGGTATCCAACCGTGGGGAGAGACGCAGTAAAGTAAACCTGGATAAATCAGTTTATATCAGCCGTGTTATTAATATTGACGCAGGTACCATAAATTTGTGGCCGTCAAAACGGAAGATCTCCTCACCCCCGCAGGGCCCAAGACCCGGTAAAATAAAGTCCAAGGTTCGAGAGCGAGTTCGGGAGAATGTTATCGCGAAACTTGAGCGCTGTAATGGTAACTTCGAGGATCGTTCAACAGCCTGAACGGAACGGAACTAAGTATCCTCTTTTTGCCTTTTAGTTTAAAAGGATGATACTTGTAATTTTGCAGTGCGTTTAGGCTTTTGTTTACCGGGGTAGGACGTCTTGGAGCTTGGAAACTGGAGGAAATAGGGGCTTTCGGTGGTTCGTAATGCTAGTTGCTCTTGGGCTGCAGCGGGAACGTCCAAATTGCGGATAGTTCCGGATCCATGGCACATGTGCATGTAGTTTGTACTCCCATGATGAAGAAGATAAAAGTTCCGAGGGTTGCATGCGTTCAAAATCCACGTCTTTAGCTTTTCAAAGGTCGGCAAAAGCGGGCCGTAATCCATTAGAAAAAAGGGGCAGTCTCCATCTGATTAAGTTTCCATTTATCGTGGTTGTCTCTTACTCATGAAGGGTTTAAAAGCTTCACTAGCAATGATGAAATTAATAATTCTTGCCTGGTACCTGGGTTGGAAAAAGGAGTCGACAAAGAGTGAGTTGAGAACTTTCAATAGCTAGGAGCCTTCTTGACTGTGGGTTAACAAATTTCCATCCTGTATGGTGACTTATTTAGGCCTATGGTCGACTTTGAAGATTCATTTTCAGTTTCCAATAGACTGTCGTTTCGTCGGGATACAGAAAACATCTTTGGATTCAAGGTATGCTAGAACAGATTTTAACTTCCTATGGAGATTCGATACGAGGTCGTTGAGTGGATTTCTTGAAGTTGGTTTCTCGGGATGGAAGCCAGAGATATCCAATCATTTCGATAACAGAGAAGGAAGATCAAAGAAGCAGACATGGTAGATAGCAAAGAGAAGAGGGGAAGCGACGGATTGCCACTGGTCAACATAGCTGGTATGTATGGCGCGTTCCCCAAAATGGTGATGCCAAAAGCAGAAAACGAGTGACGCCTTGTGACAAATTCAACGGCAATGAAAGTCCACCTTCAGATTTAGACTTCTTCCCTTTATCTTCCTAGTAACAACTATATGTTAAAATTCTCACATTATTTTCATTTCTACTGACTTCAACAACGCTGAATACTTTGCTGCACGGAGGACCGACCTTGTCGATTTCCGGCTAGATCAAAACAATCGGATAACGAGACGGTTTGCGCAGCAAGACTTTGAGCTTTCTGAGGGAATAGTGAACTATCTAAATTGAAGTGATGGACTTGTGAGGACAACTACTCCCCAATTTTAGCCGGAACATTGATATTAACTACTACATCCAGGCTGCGCACGGGTATACGACATATTCCTCGGCGCATCAACGGCCGATCGGTTCCGAAGCTTAGCATGTCGATCCCCCAGGATTTCAACCCCAGATTTCATATAATATCCTTTCCCCCACATCATAGACAGCCCCAGAAGCGATGACCGCCCTCTCCGGACCACTTTCGCTCCTAATCTTACTGCTATTCTACACAGCAACAACACAGGCCTCCAATGATACACTCGTTCATCTATCCTATGGATCCTTTCAGGGCGCCTACAGTAGTGCCTACAACATAACACATTTCCGGCGCATCCCCTTTGCGGCACCTCCCACAGGTGTCAACCGCTTCCGGGCTCCACAACCTGTCACTCCCATCCCCTCAGGCACCATCTATGACTCAAACCGCGATTTCGACATGTGCCCGCAGCGCGCCAGCAACGGATCCGAGGACTGTCTCTACCTCGCCCTCTACGCGCGACCATGGTCTGCGCCCGCCAAGAAGCGGCCAGTAATGCTGTTCTTTTACGGCGGCGCCTTCATACAGGGCAACGTACAGCTCTCGCTCCCGCCAAGTTCCTACCCCGTCCTCAACGTCAGTGACAGCACCGACTACATCGCAGTGTACTCCAACTACCGCACCAACGCCTTTGGACTGCTACCAGGCAAGGCAGTACACGACGACCCGCACTCAGACCTCAACGCGGGTCTTCTCGACCAACGCGCAGCGCTTCAATGGATCCAAAAGCATATCCACCACTTCGGAGGTGACCCCGAAAATGTCACAATTTGGGGCCAGTCCGCCGGCGCTGGTTCCGTCACTGCACAGCTCCTCGCTGAGTCCCAGCGGCCCCTCTTCAAGCGCGCCATTGTATCCTCGCCTTTCTGGCCGCGCAACTACCGCTACGATGCACCAGAGGCGGAGGCCGTGTACTCCTCCCTCCTCAACCTCACGTCCTGCGCCGACCTCGCCTGCCTCAAAACGCTCCCTGTGCAAACCATCCTCGATGCCAACGCCAAGCTGAACACCGTCAACCAGTACACGACGACTTCCTACGTGTGGGCGCCCGTTCTCGACGACGTCTGGCTCAAGACCCCGCTCTCTCGCGCCAACCGCGTCAACGCCCGTGCCGTGATGGGCGTATACAACACCCACGAGGGGCTCAACTTCGTCACCTCAGCGCTCAACCAAGCCGCGTCAACCTCCACCGTGCGCCCCGGCGCCTTCAACGCCACCGCCGCCGGGTTCCGGCTCTGGCTCTCCGGCTTCGTCCCCCACGCCGACGAGCGCGTCCTATCCCACCTCGAGACCACGCTGTACCCCAACACCAGCTACACCAGCACCCAGGAGCGCGCGGGCATGGTCTACCGCGACGTCGTCCTCGCCTGTCCAGCACTGTGGCTCACGAAGCTGGCCGACCAGGGCTGGATCGGCGAGTACGGGATTTCTCCCGCGAAGCATGCGAGCGACACGGGGTACTGGAACTCGGTCAATGCGCTGCAGACGACGCAGCGCGCGGTGTATCAAGGCTTTGCTGGCAGCTTTGCGGGGATGATTATGCGCGGTGACCCGAATGGAGACGGTAGGGTGTGGCCGGGTGTAAATGAGGGCAGGGAGTGGACGCTTACTGAGAGTGGGTTTGGAACGAATGGCACGGAGGCGTTGGAGGTGAGGTGTGCGTACTGGAAAGGGCTGGGGAGGCGGGGGGTGTTGGAGATATAGAGAAGGGTGTCTTTGGGAAGAATACAGTGATCTATTAATAAAGAACCTGTCTCTTTTGTTGTCAAATTATGTCCATTGTTGAAATCTGCATATATTATAGTACAACCTGAAATTATCCCAACGACCTGTTAAGCACCCAGGTATCCAAATACAGACTTCAACCCACCACCAAAAATCCGTCGGCAGAATAAAACACTTCTGTCTTATCCAAACCCTGGAAATATTTACCAGACGGGCGGCAACTCATGCGTGAGTTCCATGCCCAGATCAAACCTCTGTTCTTTATTAGTAAAAAGGGCGCTGGATTACTTCACAAGCTGATGTAGAAGGCTGACCCTCGGGCGACAGTTAGAGTATTCGTACACTGTTGAAGAGGGAAGCCACCTCCACCTTGCTACCACCTCACGACGAGTAGAGAAGTAACCTTGGGATACGAGTTAATACACAAGTGGATCGCGCAAGCCTGTGGTGGAAGTTTACCAGCACATGGCTGGTGAGGTGCTAGTAACAGCTTGGGAAAGGGGGAGGTGTGGGGGTTGGAGCACCACCCATCACTCTGGCATCCGTCATCACATCACTCACACAATTCAAGTACACATCACGGACCACACAAACCACACATCGCCGCTGGCCCCAAAAAAGCTCTCTCTTTATTTTTCCGCATGCCTGCTCAAAAACGACAGCAACTCCGCATGCGATGCACAAAAGAAAACTCCCTCGCTATATCAATATCAAAAGACAGCAAAACACAACATCATGATTCATGACTGTAAAAAAGAAAAACGCCGACCTCATGAACAAACCAAACCAACAAACTCCTCTCGTTTAGCAGTAGTAGTAGTAGTGCGTGCTTGTACGCGGGTATCCTCGTATCCGGGTCGTAACAGGGGCTGGGTAAGTAGGGCGACTGGTCGAAAAGCAAATGCTACGTGGCGTAACAGTGTAGATATGAAGTAGGCAGTGGAGAAGCAAATCAAGTCGTAAAATGCAGTGGTCGTTGGAAGTCGTCGTCAGGAGGGCGCGCAGGTGCGCGGCCTAGGTCGTGCGCCGGAAAAACGCCTCGTACTCTTCGCGGGTGCGGTGCGGGTACTTGCGCCCGCCGCCGCCGCCGCCGCCGCCCGCGACGCTGAAGTTGTCCTCCACGTCGATCTTGGCGCGGTTCCCGCTGGAGTGGCCGCTGGACTGGCTGCTGGCGCTGGAGCCGTGCCCGGGGAACACCGGCTGCGGCTGGACGAGGAAGCGCCAGCCCTCCGGGAGCGTGCCGCGCACCGAGAACAGGTCGCACTCTGGGCCGAGCACGCCGCGCTCGCCGCCGAAAGGTGTGCGCATCAGCTCGAGGATGTGGTCGAGCAGGTCTTCGTTCGACGGCTGCTGGTGCGTGCGCCGATTGGTTTGCGGGGCGGAGAGGGCGGCATGGATGGGGGTTAGGATGGAGAGGTAGCGCGCGGCGACGGCGTCGAAGCTGGCGCAGTGGGAGAGGACGGGCAGGCAGCGGGAGATGAGGGACATGTTGTCTGTGAAGGCGGATTCGAGCATTGGGCGCCCGCGGTGGATGGCCACTTCGAGAGAGATGATCAGGGCGGCTGTGTATGATGATTGACTGGGTGGTATATGTTAGCCTTGCCCATGCTGAGATAGGGGAGGAGACGAGTGAGATTGTGATGAGGGTGAAAGACGAGTGAGTCGGAAGGGAGGCATGAATAGGGGAAAGGAAGTACGTCGAGGGATATGTTTGAAAGAGAGTGCAGTGGTGATTTACCTGATGAGCCAGCAGCGACGGGTAAGGCGGTGTTCAGTACGCAGCATTCCCACGACCTAGAGACCGGGTTAGCGGGCCACTCTATGTGGATAGGGTGTCCCCGGCGCAGGCACCAGGCACCAGGGGAACAATAGCGCGGGACACTCACGGTTGCCAACTGTCCGGCGGCAGACACACACATGCGCGAGAAATCCTCCTGGACATCTCCTTTGCTACCACTCGCGTGGTTGCTGGCATCAAACTTCCCATCGATGCCCACTCGTGCGGCCACCCGCTCCACATGTAGTCGTCTGGTGAGCAGTATAATGCTGCCCAGATACGCACAGTGGATGAGCAGTGTCGAGTTCTTCAAGGGCGAGTCGTACGACTCCCGCACAGCGGTGCTGAGGGTGAGACAGTCGGGTAAATTCGCATGCCAGGCCTTGAGGCGGTCGCTGTACGTCTTAATAGTGTTTATGTGCACGCTCTCGGGCGCGACCACATCGGCGGTGATGGCGCCCATCAGCACACCCAGGCTTGCGAGCTGGCTGTGGAGATCGGGGCCCAGCGCATCGTCGTTATGATAGTAGGGGTCGACCGAGTGCTCGACGGGGGGGGCTGGCCACTGAGACGACCACTCCTGTCAGGGGAGCTGGTTAGCAATGTTTAGAGATCGGCGGCTTCGAGCCCATCGACCGCGATCGCGAAGCTCGATCGCAGAGGGGGTTGCTTGTCCTACCTCCGAGATCGAGATTGTAGTGCCGCCAGCCTTAACTCGGTGCGGGATGCTACCCACCGTAGAGGCCAACCACCTATTTGGCCCGCGGGCACTGTCAGAATATATTGAATCTCCCATAGTGTGTTTTGCTTCAATTTTTTTTTAAACGATATGGAGAATCAAAAAGAAAAGACAAAGACACGGCCGACAAGGAGATTAAAGGGGGGGAATAGAAGAGCACCCGCCCTCAATAAGTGTCTACCAGGAAAAATGGGCGATCGGCGGTATGCCCTGCCCAGTTTCCCATCAGCGCGCCACAAAAAACAGGAAAATAGGCACGGGCATTGGCAGACATCATTTTTAGGTAAGCAGAAGATGGAGAATTCAACGTACCCGTCCAAAAACAACAATGATTGCCATGCACGGCGCAGATCTCTGTCGTCAACAACGGAAGTTGCCGTTGGATGTGCCGGGGCCGAGTCGACCGAGTCGGGAAGGTGTGGGAGACCTGGTCGGCCTTCGGGGGAGCCGCACTGCTTGCGAGTCGGATAGGAATCGGCGGCGGCTGGGCGCTTGACCGGGTGCAGGTCGTCCGAGAGCGTCGCCGGGCCGATCAAGTACTCAGTTACCGATCGGGATTGAGAGTACCGGCGGTGGGCGAGTGTGTGGGTATTGTTTGTGGTGTGGTGGTGGGGCGACTGCTGCTGCCGTTGCTTCTGAGTGTGGTGCTGCAGTGTGTGCTGCCGCTGCTGCCGAAAAGCTTGGACAATCGTCATCGCTTGGCCTTTTCCACCCCGCGGAAAATAGTTCCCCCAGATTAGAAAATGCCCTCATCTCATATTGTGTTGTTTTAAATCAAAAACTATTAAACAACGAGAGGGTGAAATAGAGGGCAGCGATGACGAAGAGAGTGTGTAGAGTAGGCATAAAGACCTGAAAGCCTGCATCTAAATAATAGCTCTAATAAAAGGCTAAGATGTGACATAGGGTAGAGGCCGAGGCCGAGGAGGAGGAGCAGGAGGAGGAATGGGGTGGGGTGGGGTACAGAGGGAAGAGTGGGAATACATGAGTCTAACGAAGGGAATCTCAAGTACTCAGAACAAAATGGCGGATTAGGGTTACCAACTGATATATTCCATTGCATTTATGTTCTTCGCAAAGATCAAGTAAATGGCGACCATCATGCTGCACCGCATTCGCTGCATGTCGCTAGCATCACGCCCAAAGGCTACATCGAGATACCACTTTGCACTGTCGAATAGCGCTTTCTGGATCGATTCCTGTAGCGGCTCTTCGCAGTACTGCGATCCCGTTGCGGCCAGTAGCAGCACCTCGCACAGCTGAGAGTTGGATTGTTGCTTCGAAGGGGAAATTGCTATTTTGGGGTCTCGTGAGTTCTCGCCGCTTACTGTACTGTTCTCGGGACCAGCTGTTGCTGAGGCCGATGCTCCCATTCCACTACTGCTGTCATGAGTGAAAGCCCATCGCCCACCATCGCCGGCTTCGGCTCCACTCTGCTGTTGTTGTTGTTCGCTTCTCAGAACTTTCGTCCTGCTGTTGTTGCTATTGCTGCTGCTGCTGCCATTGCTTTTGCTGTTGCTATTGCTGCTGCCGCTGCTGCTTCTAGCATCGCGTCCACTGTAGGTTCGGCGAACCATTTCCATGGCCTCGTCCTGAGATATCGGGTTGAACAGTCTGGAAAACCCGCTGTTGGTACTATAGCCTGCCTCAATGCAGTACGACACCAGGTCTATTGGCGGGAGATTCTCCCACGTGTAAAACTCAATCTTGGCCATGGGACTCGCTGTAGTTGCAAGCGTCGGACTGCCGTTAGCTGCTATCCCATGTCCATGGCTAGTTCGAGGCACTGTTGCCGCCCTTGCTCTGAAGCCGAGTCCTGGAGTGGGTGTGGTCGTCTTCGTTATCGGTCCGTGCGCCCAGAAATCTCTAGAAGGGATTTGCTGTTGCTGCTGCTTCTGCTTCTGTTGCAATTGGAGGGGAAACAATGAGCCTAATGGCGACGCTGGCGACGACCGAGAAATTCCTAATTCACTAAGCCCTTGCAGAGTATAGCCTGAGCTGGTTGATGCAGACGTCCGGAACGATGAAGTCGTCGAGCTGATGCGGGACGAATTCGTCCCTGATGATGAAAAAGAGCCCGAGCCCGAGCCCGAGCCCGAGCTTTCACGGATGAGCGGTGCAGGCGCTGGGCGTTTCATCTTCTTTGTCGGGGCGTCATTGTGTTGCTGCACGGCATCATGCTTCTTATCATGCTCATGCGGTGGTGGGGAGTATCCAGACATCTCAAGGTTGTCTTCGGCGTCCGGGAGCACTGCTGCAGAAGCATGCGAGCACACGCGTCGAGAGGAGTGGCTTTGTCTTATATAGCGCGCACGCCGTTGCTGCTGGACATGTGCGGGATAGAATGTATTTTCGCCTTCTCCACCACCTCCACCACTGACATCGCCGTGACTACTATGACAAATACCATCTCGGCCACCCACCTGGGGCCCGATTGACGGCGTCGCTGTCAAGGTCCACGAGGGACCCTCCCTGCCGCCCACGACCCTCGGCGGTCGTTGCATGCAGGACCATAGAATACTGTCCACCCGGCTGTATTGGGCCTCTACAGGCACCAAATTTTGCATTTTATTTTGCCCGAGGAGATAGCAGTCGGGGATTGTTACTATCTTAGCTTCAGTGTCTGGTCTATAAAATCCAGATTCGAATCAGGTGTGTGCTGTACGAGTCGACTGCTAATATTGGATATAACACTTTGTTACAATTCGCTGTCGCTGAAAGACGCTTCGCGGTGCAAGTATTTGTACTGTATTACAAAGTTCAGAACCCGGTGTGGATCCTATTTTATTTTTCCTTCCAGACCTGAGCAAGCTGCACAATGCGCCTGGCTAGCTCGCAAACGCCGCGACTGTGTGTATAGCCTCCTAATTGACCTGAATCAGTTCTTTTTCTTTGTGCTGAATCAGTCTCGTGATTCGAAAGACGGAGGAATGAAGTAAGGTGCTACGCCACGGCCACCACAGCACGCATCAGCTGGGATTCAATTGATTTGTTTGTTACAGCAAAAAAAGCGGAGAAAGGCCCGCAGGTCGAGCTTCCTTCCTTCTCGCCTAGATATTTGAAATTATTCCCCTTTTTATTGCGGATGAAGCTGGGATCCTTTTTAATGGAATCTTTTTTTGTATCGTGTGTGCGGGTTTGCTGAGGGTAGGGTACAGGGGGTGCGGTACAACTGTTCAGAAACAGTGAGGCAGGACAAAACAGTACGAGTACAATCCAAATTCCTACCTAGACAGAAGGTCTAGAGCAGCTCTTTTTTTATATATATATACGCCGAATCTCTAGGATGAAGGATATTAAAAGTTAACGGCATTGGGGGGCGCAGGATGTTTCTGCCGATCTAGACCGCAGTCGTTGGGCCTCACCCCGGGTTTGTCTATCACGATAGGCACGGATCGACCGTGTAACGGATGTTACGATTAAAAAACCTGGACATATTCCTTCCTCCTGTAGCGTCACCTTTGAGTAATTGTTGCTCAGTGCGAGGCTAGAGATCAGAAAGTAGACCGGAGTAGTAATGGTAGTGGTAGTAGCAGTGGTACCGTGTTCCGTACCGACTTAAGACTACCTCACTAACAGAAACACAACGTGCATCGTCTTGCGGCCTCAACTTCAGCTCAGCAAAGGCTAGCAGCTAGAAAGCCACACATATGTAGCAATTGAGCAGACATTGGGTGGCAAAGCCTATGGTGTTGTTTCTATATCCATGTGTGGGCCCACGCTGCCATAAGATTGCATAGTGCTAGGCAAAATGCACACTCTAGACTTACGTAGTACCGCCGCTGTGGAGTCTGCGGACCCTGAATATGCAGGCTAGTGCACGCTTGGGCCATAGGCGAGATAAAAATCGTACGACTTTTTTTTCCAACATATCATATAATAGATGCATGAAGCTGCGATGCATTGTGGAGAGGGGCTGAAATCCGCGACAGCCAGTACCAAGATCTTTTAGTGCCACCATGTGTAAAGTATCGTCGCCTCGTTATCAAGAACGCTGGAAAACACCGTTGGCATCGCTAGAGATTCAATTTGAGCTTCTGGTCCGCGCGTGTACGAGCGGGTACTATCCATGAGGCTCTGGGTGGGTCTGGTCCGGGCTATCTGGGGTTATCGATCGAGATCTGTAGTTGCATTGGTTAACGGATAGGTATACAGCACTTTCTGCACGTACCTTGTTCCAAATAGTACATATGTACCTAAGTAGATGTACCCTACGTTGAGGCAAAGAATTTCATATGCGCGCAAGCAGAAGCTGAGGGAAAAACAAATTACAAGTGCTAGTATTAAAAGCGCTAATAAACATGTCAAATGTGAGGCTGTGGCGAACCTGCCAATTGATGTTTGATAGTATCTTTCCACTTTTCAAAAAGCAATATTTCCTCTGAAAAACGTGTCAGCCACGAGTGTGCTGCCGTAATTTGTTTCTTTTCTTCTTTATGGGCGCCGCACCTTTGAGATTTCGAAAATCATCGATCATAAAAAACATGACAGGAAAGTTTTCCCGCCCCGCACGTCTGTAGCTCTGATTGGCTGGAACATAACTCCTCCCTAGGCAACGCCAAGCCATATCATACAGATAGTGGTTCTAGATTCTTCATCTTAACTTTTTGACAATGTTCTCGTGCGACATTTTTGTGGAAAACAGCATGCAAGTCGTAAGCGCTCCTTAATTATTTAGGGTTTCCTGTTCAGGTGCAGGGTGCACTGACATGCAAAAGTAGATAGTGCACCAAAGGACCAAAATTCCGTCGACAGCCCATGTAAAGTCATCTTGGTGTTCAAGGAACGAGAAAAATAACTTAACAAGGTCATGCATGCAGTCACTTCACCAAAGGTAAATGACGATAGGTATCATAGGCGTGTGGCGGTATCTCTCAATCAGCGGCTGGTGTTCCTTGAGCTTCTCAACATGATTGGTCCGGATTTCACAACCCAGCCATGCAGCAGGCGACACACATGCAACCCTTCAAAACTGCATGTCTAGAATTCAACAACTTCTGCAGGTTTTACCGTACATGCGTTCAATTTACACTTTGGGTGCTTGGTACCTGGTGCCCGGGCACTGGGCTGATCTTTCTTCGGTTAAAGGTGCTAAGAGAAGCTAACACGAAAGACCTTGTGTTGCACAGAGCTTTTTGCAATGTGGGGTGGTGAAGTTGCAATTGGGTTGGAAGGGTCGACTGCAGAGTCCCTACGGAATCGGGATCTTGTTTTGCCGGACCAATAAGACAGTCGCCTCTTAAATGTCAACTTATTTCGGCAAAAACTAATAAGTCCAATTCGTATCTAATAGCTGCCAATCAATTCCTTCAGTGCTTTCCTGAAGGGAAAAACAACGTAGTCGTGTCGGTACATCGTGAGTTTTAGCTCGGGTCCTGTCGACGTCAGTTTCTGCATCGTTTATCTAGTTAAATCCAAAAATCATGCTTTGAAGATAAGTCCAATGATGATTGCGTGGCATTTGAGGGGAAACATACTTAATTGCTACATTTGAGGAATCCACCGTGCATGTTGGCCAAAGTAAATCGTAACATATTACGACAACCCTTCAAATAATGTAGCCGACTACTCGGTTCTCTGCTTCGTATGCTTCCGGCTAGGTGGTGCAATGATTTCTCGGTTGTGGCCGGCGACGCATGATCACTAGCATAGAGAGCTATGTATTTAGCGGTTTTCGGGTGTTTAATCTGATATTGCTATGCCGCAGCACATCTTTGTCGATATGGTTGAAAGGCAAGTGTTGAACTTCATGAGGAGAGGGATGAAGTTACGAGTACCTGAAATGCATGTCAATTTTGCGGGTTGGGGTTCCAACGTTTGAATTCACTAACAAGACTGGGAAAGCCACTAGTCGACGTCATTCGCTATTCCACGATATTTCCTGAAGTTCTGCAGCTAGAGAGTTTGTGTTTTAGGAGACTCCTTCAAGAAGCCCTCTCGTCCCAAAAAGTTTTCTCTTTCGTCATAACTCCATCAATTTCTAGCAAATGGACGTAGTACACACATTGCCATCCAACTTCAACATTCTTAGACGCCTTGTTTCGGATATGAAATCTTCAGAATTCCGCGATATCGTTCTTTATCAATAGAACTACGGGACTAAGAATCGCTCGCTTAATTTTCTTCAGTTGATAGATTAGGATGTACCTGATCGTACGACTATAGCGTACACTAGGGCAACTAGGTAACCACCACGTAAGGAAAAACATTTACCTCATACAGAAAGATTTGGCCTCTTTTGAATAAGGATCATGCATTATCTTCACAGAAATATCAATGCTTTTTTACTCTTAACTGGCCTAGGTACTAGGTAAATCGGTATCCAACGCTTGATTACTTTCATCCAGGTTAAATCAACGGGTTGCTAACTACCTATACTTATTTGACCTGTAGAAATGTTCCGTGCATCCATGCAATTGGACCTCTGTCGTCACCTGTCGCATATCTAGTTCTCGAAAAACGAGGCTTCTTCGATAAGATTGATAGATTCGGTCGAAATCAGGGACTGCAGGTTTTGTCACCGAGGGTCTTCTACCTTTTCTCGTGCCCAGACTTTCATCTACCTGTCAAGCCACACACCTGTTTAGCGAGGACTATTGGGCTAGGCACGAGGCAAACCTTCTACCAAATATTGTAACACTGCATCACTTTGTGTACGTACTCTATTTGTATCGGCACCGAGAACGCCAGAGGCGAGCGCAAATCACTTTTGAGCGTCTTACGGGTCATCCACCTAAGAAAGGAACTTGCTGCTGATGAGAATACAAAATGAACGGACCTGAGCATACGGATCTGAGCAGTATGAACATAAGATGGGGAAATCCATTAGGAGCTTATATCCTTCATGAAAGCTTAAAATGGGGTTAAAGAAAGAATCACCTAGGACCCCTACCTGAAGTCTCTATAAGAGTTGTTTAGCTTTGTTTACAAATTCCCAAAATAAAGCTGATCCAATAGAATAATCATTAGTGTCCGCTAATCATGACATGATCAATTTGCTCGTAGTTTCATGTAAACCCCTCATGCACTAACTGATGTAAGACGTTGGATTAGAGTAGATCTTCAGGGATTTCTCCGGGATACAGTATTAGTAGGCGGTGCATGTAACTAAGGTAGAATAGGTATCTGAAATTTAGTACGGTGTATGGTAGAAAGATCGACCACTCTTAGTGCCAAGACTAAAAGTGTTTGTTGAAAAGTGTTGAAAGTTCCGGGGCTGGATGGCTTAATTGAATTTCAAGAATTAAAGGTTTTGGTCCTCATTTTTAAATTTCTACAGATAATCTACGGCCGGTGGAACAATTCAATGCATAAGGTAGTACTAGGACACAAGTTTTTGTGCGTTACCTGTTTTTGGATTTGTATTATTGGACTCTGTAACTTCATGATTTGAGAATAGGTCCGGAAATCAAAAACCGACTATGCGGCCCAATCTGTGAACAGACTTGGTTGTTACAAGTATTTATGATGATTTAGGCGATTTTGTGTGAGAAAATACGATTAGTCAGCTATTTTCGCATAATGTATAGTTCTTAGACTAAGAGCTCTCTGAATGTTGATAAGTAGATAAGTAATTTATATCATAAGTTTATATATGGGTTTTGTGGATAGGTATTAACAGTTCTAAAACTTGAGCTATCCAGTCACGTGCCGGCACGTGCATCCTTAGCTTCTAGTATTGTTTGCCGCGCTGAGATATACGCCGAAAATTTAGCAAATTTGTAGAATTTGGCACGAATAAACGATGATCACCAGGCAAAATGGTGGAGAGCGCGACATACCTAAGTAGCCATGCGATACTACATGACACAGAGATGTGCCTTATAGTAATTACCATATTTTATACAAATTCACATTGAATTTACCACCCTCGTATCTTTTGATTTCGCAAGCCATTTAGATCTATATATGCGATTATTTTCTAGCAGTAATCTCATTCCATACTATGTTATCGACTACGATCAGCCACGTTTGAATTATTCATTTTTCTAAATAACTGCCTGGTTTATAGTGGTTTCAATGCAGATTGGTCTGTGCATGTGTATGTGATATGTGCTTATGTATATAAAGTAAAAATATTGTAGTTGGAGCTGTAATGTCGATAGGGTAGAATAGACGCGCGCATGCATCTTATCTAGGGTGGTACATAACCTTAATGAATCCGCACGTCCAAAGACGTTACGCTAAAACCATCGTCGATCTCTCACGGTTAACGGATCAATAGTCAGGGTTCCTTCGTTACCGAAATGCCCCGTGCCCCGCTAGGTGCTGTCAACTCTGGGTTTTCTGGAGCCCCGAGAAATTCCCGAGCCACTCAGGGGGTTTAAGTTAGATACTGGGGCCGCGAGACACAGCTTGGCGAGGGGAGGGGACTGTGGTTAACACGTGCAGAGTGGCACAGTGGTCCAGACTTTGGGCACTGCGTGCACGAATACATACCCGCATTTACGCGCATGATCAGTAATTCGAAAGTCATTTTCGGCTTGGGTGCCAGCACTTCTGTTCCGCAGGGTTCCGCCACTCTTACAGAAGCGATCGATTAGTTTAAATGATTTACTCAGGGGGTTGATAAGACTAACTTGGGAGTTGGATGGATGTGTACGGTGACTAAAAACCACAGGTGATGCGTAGGATGGATGCGAGTGACTTTTCATGGAGCATGTCTTTCTGAACCCGATGGACGCTTGGTCTATATTGGCTTGTTGAATATAATAACTGATGCATTGCATTGCTAGTTTAAATGCTAATGTAGCGAGCGCAATTTTATAATGTTAATGAAGGCCGGTGGCAACTGTTCCGAAACGAATGCGCGCGGAGATATGCACACTACATGTGGACGCGCAGATGTGAGCTATAAGAGGGGTTGCACCAGTAATCAATATACAACTGTACCTTTAGATCTGGGTAGTTAGAAGGTAACCAGTGTGAAGCAATTAAGACACCCGAAACTTTCAGTACAGAATCAAATAAATATACTCCATTTATTGAATAAGAAATTCAAGATATGACCATGAAGTACCTAGTCTATCTTTGAACCTGTATCTCTGTAGAGTTTCCTTTGATCGTTCCACCGTATCTTTCACATCTGTCTAGCTTCCCAATCGTCGAACATTTCCTCTAGCAACTGCGCTTCGTCCTCGTCCTCGTCCTCGTCCTCGCCTAATTCCTGAACAATTAAATCCAACAATTCGCTCCCGGTCCTGAACCTACGGTCTCTCTGTTCGTTCATCCACCGTGGTTCCAAACGACCTCCGTGCATCTTCAGGCCTTCCCTAACACTTGCTGCCGTGACTCCTGCCGTGAGATACCCGCGAACCCGCATCTCTTGCAGTACCTTTAAAACCCATTCTTTGCTCTCGGTGGAACGTCCCTGGGCGACTTTGCAGCACGCTTCGAGTGCGTCCAGTCCATTATCACCCAAGCTGCCAATCGCCATCTCTGCTGTGCGGAAGCCGAGTCCGAGGTTGCTGATATCGTGCACCCACTCGACGCGTTCGAATGGAAAGCGGTAAACATAGCCCGCCAGGCAGGTGGGGTGTAATCTACTGCTGAGGTGTGAAGCCGTTAAATTAGATGGTTCGGCTGGTGCGACGAAGAGGAGCCATGAATAGGATGTTGAGTTGTGAGGCGGGAAGGGGCGCATGGGAGGAGGGGGAGCGAGGGGGTCGCGGGAAGGCTCAATGTTGTAGGGGCCGTCATCTCGAGGGGCACGAATCAAGCCACGTTGAAATGTGTGGATTATGAGAGTGTGCTGTGCTGGGGGTGGTGCGGCAGGTGCGAGGTGGGTGTGCGAAGCAGGAAGATTGTATTGAATGCTGCCGAGCATGGTTGAGGCAATCTAGTGTGAGGGTCAGCACGGCTGGAAGTGGATAGGGAAAGGGGAACAGACTGTATCGTGATATTTGGTGTTTGTTATGTATGGAGGAAATCAGAGACGAAGTGTGGCAGGTGTTGTTGTTATGAGTGTTATTTTCATGGACAGTTCCAATTAACACTGGGCTACAAAGGAAGCCTCCGGTCAGTTCCGGCTCTCAATAGAATGGAAAAGAGCTATAAAACCATGACTCGGGATATGACATGTGTCTCCATACATGTTTAAAGATGTGTTATGCTTTGTTTTAAGAAATGGAAGCTATTCTTGTACCTAACGGTAAAGTTGACTTCCAAGAATTATCATGAAGGGATTACGCTGAAAAGGAATTTACTGTGGTGCCCTTCTATGACCAAAGAATATCAAATAATCGATCTTATCAATCAAAATCCGGCAACTTCATAAATCCTCAATCGTTAAAATTGTGTTCAACATTTTTTGTGTCGTTACTCATGTCTTAGAGTTAATAATATTACAGTACTACACAATGGGCAGGAATAGATGCAGTGAGATTTACCTTTGAATCAGAACACTACTAGCTGTAATTTAGAGTTATTATATAAAGTGAGTTTGCGTGATATTCTATGATGATTGTACCAATCAGTACACCAAGTAAAGGGTCCAGTTATGAGATTGAGTGAAAGTTGCATTTTAAGTTCAATTAAGCCGCTATATTCATCTTATCGAGGGACGACGATCTTCAGCAAGTTGGTTACGTATCCATCCCATGGCCGAGATCCATCTCTCTTGGATAAGTAAATGAAGATGTATCTAGCATAATCCGAGGTGCCTAGATAAAGGAAGAAAGTTCCTAGATACAATCCCTTGAGAAACATCAAAATACACCGGTTGGGCGTTGTATTACCAGCATCTAATCTTCTCCATCAATATCCAATGCTTCGATAGCTCTATTGAGATATACCGCAAGCTCCTCCTGCACTGACATTTCCCTACGGCGCCTGAGGATATCTCCGGGGTTCTCAACCTCCGAAATACTACCACGGTTAAGACGGAGACTACGACGATGGTGTCTCTGGACCACCCTATCCACCGCCCGTTGTGCTTCTTCAGGATCCATGAAAGATGCGAACGCCGGCTCGTTAGCTCGCTGCCTATCGCCACTGCCTCGCGCCATCGGCCCCAATGGCGGGTTCTCTTCAGGATTGAGAGCTCGCGTTTCATTGAGCCGGTTAGAACCCAGCCGTGGGCGTTCTTCGGAGTGGTTCGGTTGAGCTGCGTCCGCAGCATTAATGTGCGGTATCTGTTCCCGACGAACACGGCCAGGGAGGGGCACTCGATATCGCCGAAAAAATCCGGTTTCCTGAACAGCATCCTCAAAGCTCTGGCCATGCAGGTCGACGGTGCCGCGTAGCTGCTCGAATAAGGCAAAAGAACCAGGGGTGATACGGATGCGCCTTGGTTGGCTATTATATTCTTCAGTAATTGGAGGCTCCAGGATGGAAGTATCGTTGCGACCAGCTTCGCGCCGACTCTGCGATATGGCGTTGCGACGATTTATGGGTGGGTCGTCAAGGATGAGGAGAGGTTGGCGATTGTAGGGGTGTGCATCGTTCTCGTTGTCCTCTTGAGTTGTGCTTGAGTTGAAGATCCTTTGGAGAGGGCGGTTGGTCAAGCCTATACCAGAACGCTCCGCAGTTTCCTAGGAGGTGTAAGCACCATTATCACAAATGGGAGGAGAGTTTACAATGCGATTTTCAATTTGTAGGAGTAGCCGCTGCATTGCATGCACAACCTGCAGTATTTCCGAGACAAGTGTTGGATCCTCCATAATGCTTGACTGCTGTCTCAGCGCACGAACGGTATGGTCAATTTCGATCCACAGCGGCATGTAGGACATATCGTGGGATACAGCACTTCGAATGTTACTGAGCTGTTCGGTTATACTATCTGTCTGGGTATCGCGCTCCCGCATGCGGATAGAATGTCTCCTCATGGTGTTTCCTCGGAGTGAATCAGAAGTTGCTTGGCTAGCGCTATCCCAATCTTCGACAGAACGTAGTTGTGGATCAGCTATGTTGCCCGCTCGTGCCACGAGTTCGTCGAACTGCTGCCGAAAGCTCTCTGGGACAGGGCGCACCGGTTCCGGGGACCGATCAGGCTGTACTGGAAAAGGAAGATGGGGTATGTTGGCCAAGCCCCTCGGGCTTGAGTTCGGTGAATCCATAGGTGGTCGGCGATTCCCTGGAGACGACATTTTACGGTTGTTTGAAGGAGCGGGTGCGAATCTTAGAAAGGTGCAGACGGTAAGATTTATTTCTCAGCTAGGCTTTCGGGGTGTCGTGAAAAAAAATTATGTGGGCTCATAGGCTCACTACACATTTGTGGCCTAGAGTTGACTGTCGACCGCTGACCGCTTCATGACCGCTCCATGACCGCCAGGACCGCGAGGACCGAATAACTTCATGTTATGCGACTAACAGACCAAAGCTGAGTTCAAGTATATCGTTTAGTGGCTATTAAGATCGTATCCGTGTCTTCCAGCACGCTGTAAGCAACCACATGCCTAATAAGTTTGAACAAGATCAATTGAGAAAAAAACTGCGAAAGAAAAGACGGGTTACCCGGAAAGTAAGAGAAACTCTATAAATTAGAAAATCGATTTGACGACCCCGCAAGTGGAAACTGCCTGTTTTAGGCAATGGGTAGCTTAAATTTACCTGTGGGAACAATCAACTTCCCACACCATCCACCGGTACATACAAGACTGATTTCTCTATCAATATATCTACACAATTGGTATGATACAAGAATTGACAGTTCGCTCAAAGCTAGTTATCTCTAATCTAATTCGTTCGAGTATGTGATTACATGTAGTTGGCCCACTGCGGTGGTCATAGCTCAAACATACGCTGATCAGTAAGCAACCAATTACTACAATACGAGAAGTCCTCCACCTGCTAACTTCCACAGATCTTTCCAAATAGCGGTACCATGCAATCTTATTAGACAATTTAGCAGTCTAGAAGTTTGCCTAGGTCTCTACCCGTTTTTTTCCGTCAGGAAGCGCGCTTGAATGCGACAACTGTGCACTCGTACTATTTAAACCCCTCTTGGCCCCTGTCCCTGCCACACGTCGAGGTGATACTAAGCTTTGCAACCAAGCTTTTCGGCACCGGCACGCATAACACGTGTTTCCATGCACTGTTGTTTAAATTTTTTAATTATGAAACAGCGATGCTCTCAGCGCTGCAGTCAAGTGCGTTCCAAGCTGTATATGTAGAAAGTTGTTTGCTTTTCTCATTGCTGTATCACTCATTGTCCGCGTCAGCTCCATTCCAGGCGTGCACCACTTCTCGTCCAGAAACCACAAATCTTAGCCACGCGTGCTATATTATTTATGCACATACAATTCTGTCTACTAATCTAGTGGGTACAGATCGATTCGGCAGGTGCAGAATCCTGTTTTCAAATATGTTGTCAACCCTGGGTCTATTCAGACTGACTTAATTTACCTCTAATGACGTTTGGTCACACAAAGCGACACTATCGAACGGACGAAAGCTTGAAGTCTTAGCTTAGAGGAGAGTCTCTAACTCTTATCAGCCCATGCTAGCTTATTCATCAACAAATACACAAAAAACTCTTAGAAAAATAGTGGTCGAAACTCCCGCGCTATCAGGGTTCACCCACGGCTAATGTTACGCTCAGAAGCTACATAATTTCAATGATCCTAGACTGTAAGCGTAGGTGTCTACGGAATTTCGGAAATGTGTTGATTGGTGGGTTTGGGCACATTCCTAAGGCGCAGGATGCTATTTGAGGAGAAAATGCGCAGTTTAGTCTCAGGTTGTACAAAAAACTAGTAGTAATCGTAAGTAGTATACATTGGACTTTCTCACGCAAAACCCCAATCCTGATCGACGCCAGTCTGTCAATTCTCATCTTTCTGTCGGTATATGTAGCTTCCCGAATTCAAACGCTTGCTTGGAAAAACAATATCGAAGACTGTTCTAGAAACAACAATAATAAAGCTATAATTTTGTCCTAGCATGCAATATAAAAAACACAAGACATATATCCCCAAACGCCAATAGTTAAACAAAAGTGAATCTAAGTATCCCACCAGTGATCATGCTCCAACAATCCGTCGTCGTTGTGACCAGGGCCGCGGTCCTCCCGCCGACTGCCATCCCAGTAGTCCCACCGCCGCCGCAGCTCCCATACTAGCCACTCGCCGACGCGCTCCGCCTCGCGCACCCAACGTGCTGCATCGTCGCCATATCGCGTCTTGACCTTGAGGCGCAGCTTTATACCACCTTCCCAATCCTCTACCATCTCGGCCTCGTTGGGATCGGTTTTTAGGTTGCTAAAGGTGAAGGGCGATGGTTCGCAAATCGGCATCACCAGGCGGAATGGAGTGGAAGAAGAAACGAGAGACAAGTGAGTACCACCAGGGTTCACGACACCAAGGTTCCAGGCTTGTCGCCCGTCACGAGAGGGAAGGAAGGTGCGGATGAGAGATTGGCCCTCGTATTCAGGGAGAAGGTCGGTGGCGACAGAAGCGCGCTGCGGGGAGAGGGAAGATGTTGTGCGTAGCAGATCGAGAATAGTAGGGAGAATGGACATGGATGTCACAGTGGCGTTGATTTGGATGTTGGGCAGCGCTGGGTGACGGAAAACGAGAGGGACGCGGAAGGAGTTTATGTGCGCATTTGCGTAGGTCGTCTTTGCAGCAGAGTCATCACCGAAAGAGAAGCCACTGTCCAGTGTTAGATTCATTCAGGATATATGGATTGGGAACATACTGGTCTCCGATCATGACCACCAGGGTCTTGTCAGCCACGCCAAGCTCCTCCAGGAGATTCAAGAATTCTCCAATCCACTGGTCGCCCCATTTGATGGCATTGAGATAGTGATCCCATGGAGTACCACCGCCACGTGATCCACCCCAGTACCGCTGCTGCTCGCCGAACTCTTCTGGGGTTGCCCAAGGATGATGGGTAGACGATGTCAGATGCGAAAGGAACACGCGCTCGTTGTTCTTCTCTGCATCTTCAAACAGCTCACGGAGGTAGGGCTTCAGTTCCGTCTCGGAGTATCCAAAGTAGTTCAGTTCCAGGCCCTTGGGAGGAAATTTAGCCTTGGGGTCCTGTAGATCCTCGCGTACCACAGTCTTATCAAAACCCAGCTGTTCTAAAAAGGCCGCCTCGCGGTCGAACTTGTTAGTCGCCGCTTGCATGAAGGCTGATTTCCACTGGGCTTTCTTCCAAGGCCATGCCTCCTCGTCGGATTCCTCAATGGAGGTATCATTGAGCATATTCATAACCTTTAGAATCTGCGGGAGACATGGCTGGTAGATCTCGGTCTCAAGCTCCTCCAAGAAGTCTACGGGCAGAGGTGATACACCACAGTGACTACCCAGGAGTGACTTGAGCGTAAAGGTGCTGCCTGTCAGGGCACCATGAATATTTAAGCCACCCATGCTACTATTCACACCTCTTCCAAACCCGGTATCTTCACCTGTAACTGACTCTGCGGTACGAGATAGCTCAGAAAGGGTTGCCAGATTGTCATCGTCACGCTTCGCCTTGGTATTTTCACGACGAGACTCTGTCAGTTGGCTCTCAAGTGTGCCGTTCTTAACTAGCGGAAAGACGTCCTTGCGTGTAGACTCCAGAGACAAAAGTACCACATGCTTGATGGGAATCTTCGTTCCTGCATCGTTGATGGCCTTCTGGATCTGCTCCAAAAGTGGTTGGTCAAGGTTGCTGATCTTCAATGGATCAATCACACTGTCATATCCGCGAGGCCTCGGAGGTCCTCTTGGTGGCCCTGGGGGCGGTGGTCCGTCATCATCATCATTTTGATCTCTTCTTCCACGGAATTTCTTATCGAACTCTGGAGGTGGTGGTGGTGGTCCATCGGGAGGTGGCCCATGGCCATGGCCATGTCCGTGTGGCGGAGGTGGGGGAGGCTTCCGGTAGTATTTAGCGAAGCCATCAACAGGCTTTTCAGGCAGCCACTCGGGCATCTCCCGCTTAACTTCCCACCACGGGGTACCAGGCCTCCATCCACGACCAATCCCACCATCCTGTGCTGGCGGCAGCCAATTGTTCTTCTTGATCAAATTCTGCAATGGGAAGTGGCGAGGACCGTCCCAAGGCTGGGGGTCGCAAAATGCGCTTCGTCGAGCAAACATTCCATCAAATAGAGTAAATGGCAGCGTACCGCTCATATGCCCATATGGTGATCGGGGTCGCACGATATGTAGAATTGTGATAACCACGAATGCAGCCGCAAGCTTGATTCTAGCCAATCGTAGCTTCCATGCCGGAGTGATGAATGCCGACACCTTCTCTGGCTCCTCATCCAAATCGTCCTCGCTGGAGTCCTGTAACTCAAATTCGTTAAGTCTGGTATATTCATCGCTCGACGATTCGAAAAGGCGGCGGTTCGGCAAAATCGTCGCAAACAGGGCTTTGAGAGCTTTTCCAGAGACGTTATAAGGTATGGGGTTCAACAGCCATGCTATGCCAGCGAGGATGCCCGTTGTCGCAGCCAGCCCCGCAAAACCACTCATCAGCATTCCAAAAAACCCCTCGGGCTCGCGCATAACTTTCGCCATCATGTTCCAGCGGATTTCGCCACCGGTCTCGATGAAGAAGCCGATCTGGGCGGCGGAGGCGGAGGTAATCACGCAGCATAAAATGACACCGACAGTCCGGTAGCGATGAAAAATGGCGCGGGTGATTAGGATCACGAAGAGATCCGGGAAGAGGAATGTCGGTAGGTACAGCAGAAATAGGAAGATCGGAACGGCTGGCAAGTGCGAGAAGAGATGCAGAAACTTCGAGGTGAGGAGGGACGTGACGAGGAGCGAGTAGAAGTAGCTCCTATCCGGTGGCCATGAGAACTTCTTTGTGAACCAACCCATTATCGCAGCATGTAGGATCTAGTGGGGCAATGTTAATCGTCGAAGGAGAGACGACGCGATCGAAAGGCCGAGATGAAGCGGAGATCAAGAAAACTGTGCAATGTTGAATGTAGCACAGAGTTCTCTCGAAGAGATAGGGGTGTAGCAAGGAAGGAGGGGATCGATCTCTAAAAAAAATGAAAAATGAAGGGACGAGTCGAGTTAGATGCGATTTCTGGTGAGAGTGAAGAGGAAGGAAGGGAAGGATCAGGTCGTAGAAGGATCTGACTGCTTCTCCCACTCCTCATCAGTTGAAATTCAGGGGACACACGACAGCTTTCCCTCAGCCGCTGGGGATGGGTGGGAAACTCAGCCCCAAGTGTTTCTGCGGTCTGCCCAATCGGGAACAGTGCGACATCGCCTGTCCTGTTTAGCCGTCGCTCCTACCTAGTGCTGTGTTTTACGCGTGTCGCCATGCTGTGGGTTGATGGTGTTGTGAGAACCCAGAGGGTCTAAAATTGCAAGCGGCGGAAAGGGCCCCACAAACCATATTTCTTGGCACGGCTCCAGACTGGACTCAGGACTGTTTATTTTCACAAATGTAGCTGTCAAATTCGAGGTGTGTTTGAAAAATCTGGAGTACAACAGTTGTACTTTTGTTCATGAACGGGGAAGCAAATGAAATACTTTTGGTGGGTCGTTCAATTCAAGTGGCATTACGCGGCCAATATTGGTGAGCGGCCTAAAAAGCGCACGTGCGGACCCTGAGCCGAAATTCCCAACCTTATTGAGACGGCACAATTATTCTGGTTAATAAAGTGTAACTACAAAATGCCAGAGTCCTCAGGCCCGAGTACCGGTTCGCGACGGTTATTATCCTATGGTACTACCGAACCAGATTTTCTATCTTTTGGGCATCTGCAGCCTATTTTTGTCAGGCGACTCGGTGAGCTCGATCACG
The DNA here is from genome assembly GCA_024516215.1 of Geopyxis carbonaria. Lineage (NCBI taxonomy): Eukaryota > Fungi > Ascomycota > Pezizomycetes > Pezizales > Tarzettaceae > Geopyxis > Geopyxis carbonaria. The sequence goes on from JAJJXG010000028.1 coordinate 698,943, forward strand.
CGGGGCGAGAACATTTTTGACTGGGAGTGATAAGACTGAACGCCACTTTTTCTAGTGGGGCTTTACCCTCAATCTTCCAGGCTTCAAAACTACTCTACAAGTCAGAAAGCCTGTTTTCTGGAAAATTACAGTGATGGTTCTGCTACCGAAAATAAATGTTAAAAACTTGCGAGATTTAGCTCTGGATCTTCAGATGCTACGAAAATTTGCCTTGTAAGGTTGACGCCGAGACGCAGATCTAAGTACCAACGTTTCACGCCGGGTATACCCTACATATCACCCTATGATAGCTCGTGCCGGTGAGTATGGCGAAGATGAATCATGGACCAAACAGTGAGCGATTTTGCGATAGCGAGTCTGACGGTAGTGTTGCTCGTACCTCGTTGGGAGGAGGAACGACGATTTGGAGCGAGGCCACCTAACATGCGATCAATGACGCTGTGGTGTCGTGGAAGAAGACTCTTGGGATTAACTTATAAATACATAAGATCGGTAGGTTGGTGGGAGATATGAGAATTCCTATCGTGGATGGTGAAACGCAGATCGAATTGATTTAGCCGAAACAGGTTTCGAGAAAGGTATTCAAGTTGAATGTTCATTCGACAATTGCACTGATTATTACTCGGCTTAGAAGCAATTATTACTCGGCTTAGAAGCATAAAGGAAAGGTTACTTTCGTTTCTTGTTAGTATCCATTGTATCTTGTCTTGTCAGACTTTCTGGATGTGGTGAAACCGAGTGACAGTTCAAGAGTAACTCAGTGTTGACAAAGACTGACACCCAATTTCACTTCCACACTTAATGCTCCTCGACTCGTTTCTTTTGCATACTCTTCTTTTTTTACAGTTGTTATCCAATATGGACTTCGATATTCCTTCAAACACTATTGGGAAATTGCATTCTAGAGTACTAAAGATTCAGAGTTGACAAGTGCGATGAATCAATACAAAGGTTTGTAGATATCCAGTTTATTATTATATAATGAATTAACATCTAGAGTAGAGTATTTTCCGCCTAAACCAAGTGTGAGATTACAAGAAGTAAAACAAAGAGAAACCGAACATCTGCTGAAAGAAGAGAGGTAAGTATAATGCTCGGGTATCCAAGAAAAACCAATATTTCACACACACCACTCAAGCCTCACGATCCAAACTCTGCCCCTTACACATCTCCCAGTACACTCCGCGTCTCTCTAACAACTCCTCATGTGTACCCTGCTCAACCACACTGCCAGCTCCAAACACAAAGATACAATCTACATTTCTGATTGTGCTCAACCGATGCGCTACTGCAACAGTTGTTCGACCTTTGCTCGCTTTCTCGATCGCTTCCTGCACGATCTTCTCACTTTCGGTATCCAGCGCACTGGTGGCCTCGTCTAGAAGCAGCACGGCGGGGTCCCGGATTAATGCTCGGGCAATAGCCAGCCTTTGCCTCTGTCCGCCACTGAGAGCTACTCCCTTGCTACCGAGATCAGTCTCATAACCCTGGGGTAGGGAGGTTATGAAGTCGTGAATATTGGCGTCGCGAGCAGCGGCCTCAATAGCGGCGTCAGATGGCGTTTCTTCAGATGCATAACCAAGGGCGATGTTGTCTTTTATGGTCCCCTGGTACAGTATCGGATCCTGAGCAACTAATGCCACACTTGATCGCCACGACTGAACGTCGAGAGAGGTTAAAGGTGTGCCGTTTATCAGTATGGTACCGGAAGTGGGGTCATAAAAGCGCTCGAGTAGCGCAATTGTTGTGCTCTTCCCGCATCCGGACGCTCCAACAAGGGCGACCGATGAACCACTTGCGATCGAGAGGTTCAAGTGACGTATCACTCTGGCATCTGGACGAGTTGGATATGTAAATATCACATCTTTAAATTCGATGGCTGGCGTGCCGCTACCGACGGGTGTGCCAGTCGACGAGTTAATCGGCGGCTTCGATGCTCGGAGGCTGATGATGTGATTTGCTGCCATGTGAGACTTTGTCATGTTTGAGGTAAAGCCGAACAAGAATCCAGCTGCTTGACCACCAAAGACTACGGCGACGAGGACGAGGAAGAACTGCTTCACGTCCATCTTATCCTCGGAAATTAGCTTCCCGCCATACCAGAACGCCAGCGCGTTACCCAACATATCAGTACTCTCGCTCAATCCGAAAAGAATCATGACTCCCGCAACTCGACGGGAAGCCTTTTTGACCGGGCCGTACAGCTTTTGCTGATAACTCTCGTACACTGCATCCTCTAGAGTGAGGGACGACACAGTTCGGATCGCGCCCACTGCCTCAGCTGCAAACCGTGCTGATTCAAGAAAGAACTTAGATGTTCTCTCGGCATGAGAAAGTTCAAGCCTCATGCGCACAAATCCAGCTGTGAATATAAAGGGCAGACATCCAAAAATTGCGACAAGGGCCAATTGCCAACCCACAACTATCGAGATGATGCATGAACCGATAAGGTTCACACAAACAAGGAAAATGAGACCAATGTTTCCCTGGATAAGATCATGCACATGTTGCGGATCTGAGCTTAGTCGTGAGGTTAAAGCGCCAGAGGAGTTTTCCGGCTGATCATAGAATACGATGTCCTGGGAAATGAGAGAAGTGAAATATGCCAGGCGGTAGGTACGCCCCATGATAAACGCGGCAGTGGTCCAGAAGAAGCCCATGCTAGCATACGCAAATAGTGTTGCGAGGGCAAGCATAAAGAACATCAGTGCCCAAAAGTTGCCTTCGGATTTTAGCTTTTCACCAGTATAAGAAAATACGGTTACAATGCGGGAGAACAAGAGAGCCTGGACCGGGAAGACCAAACCACCGATAAGACTTCCCATCATACCCCCAAGGAACCAGGGCCAGAGGTGGCGGTGCTCAAGTATCACTATCCAGAGGCACTTGAAAAGGCCAAGGCGCTTAGAGTCGTCATCATCCTTTTTGCCTTTCTCCGATGCTTTTTCGGAATGTCGACTCTTCATTGTCTCCGCTCGTTCTAGGCCGCTGACGTTGCCCACCACCTCCTCTTCATCATCATCTCTAGAGGCGACGGATAAATTCTGTGCTCCAACCAACCTGTAGTAGGCTCCCTCTGCATTAAGAAGAGACTCATGTGTGCCCTGCTCTACGATGCGTCCCTTGCTCATAACCACGATCCTATCCGCCTTCCGCACAGTACTCAAACGATGCGCAATCATGATTGTCGTCCGGTGTCTAGATGCATTGTCTAACGCTGCTTGAACGACCGCCTCGGCTTTTGGATCTAATGCACTGGTTGCTTCGTCTAGGAGTAGAATTGGGGGATCGGACACAATTGCACGTGCAATCGCAACCCGTTGCTTCTGCCCGCCGCTGAGAAGACCGGCACGCTCACCAACGGGAGTGTCGTATCCTTCAGGAAGAGCCATTATGAAGTCGTGTGCGTTGGACTCTATGCAGGCATCCTTCACCAACTGCCGCTTCTCATCTTCTGGCAAGGCATTCATCTCACTACCGTACAGTCCACGGGCAACGTTGGCATATATGGAATCGTTAAACAGCACAGGTTCCTGTTGAACGAGGCCAATTTGGGAACGAGTCCATTTTAGATTGAGGTCCTTGATATTATTCCCATCCAGAAATACACTTCCAGATTCTGGATCATACCATCGCTCTAGCAGCGCGATGATGGTGCTCTTTCCGCTCCCTGAGGCACCAACAAGGGCTGTGGTCTTGCGTTCTTCAAATACCAACGAGATGCCATCCAGTACTTTGACTGTTGGACGGGCAGGGTAGGTAAAGGAAATATTTTTGACTTCCAGGTGTCCAGTAACAGCGCTTGGTTTGAGACCTTCGGTGGAGGAGGAGTCAATAGATGGTTGCCGTGCGATCATAGCGTGCACGTCCTTCGCAGCAGCGGCGGCCTTAGTAAAGTCGCCGAGGGAAGGAGCAATGATGGTGAGTGAAGAGGTGGCGATGATACACGAGAAGAAGACACTAAAAGGTTGTCAGCAGGTGTAGGGAGAGCGGATAAAAGTTGAATTACGTAGTAACTGTGCCCCCGTCTGGAACCTCGCCGGCCATGTACAGCTTGATACCATACCAGAAAGCCAAAGCATACGCACCTAAATGTTCCGTTAACTCTCACTGACGGGAAAAGACATTGTACGTAGGTACTCACAATACGAAATTGAAAATTCTGCGCTGTACTGGAGCCCCAGCACTGGCCCCTTACGTTTCCCCAAATCACGGACGATATCCAAATACTCCCTATACCTGTTCCCCAGCCTAGTACCGGCCCCAAACGCCACCACATTACGCACACTCCCTAAAACCTCTTCCGCCAGTCCACCGGCCTTACTTTGCGCCTCCAGAATCTTTGCTTCTAGCTTTTGATCGATGGTAACCGTGATGCCAACCAATATCACCACCGCCGGCATTGTTGTTATCGTTACAAGCGTCAACTTCCAAGACTGTGTGAACGCTACGACAAAAGCAGCAATCAGCATTGCAAGCCCTTGAGACGCAAGTCCGACCTTCTCTCCCAACCCAGTTTGGATAAGGTTGGCGTTGGTGCTGATCGCCGTGGCGACGGAGCCGGGAGAACACTTGTCGAAGTACGCCGTCTCCTGTCGCAAGGTGGCGCGCACGTACTCGAGTCGCAGCGAGCGAGTCATCCGTGTTGCAGTGATGGTAAAGAACGTGGTGTGCAGATAAACGAGCGTGAATTTCCCGATGAAAAGGTAGACGAAGTAAAGTGTGGATTTGTTGATCTCAGACCGGAACTGATGCGGCGTCATAAGGCGTTGGCCGTTGGCGTCGACAGCGGACCAGTCGTTGAAAGTATTCACTAGGTCGCCGACTTTATGCCATCTGTTAGATTGAAGTTCAATACAGAAGAAGTTGGGTGAACTTACAAACGAGTGTCATAAACGGGAGAGCCTATCATAACCGCATATACCATTAGCATCTCTATCTCCGATTCATATATTTACACCATGACAATGAATGCAGTCAAGAACGTACAGAGCCAGCACCAATTGCCGCCAAAAATCCAATCAAATGGGCCACACGGTCTATCGGCTCAGCATAGGACCAGAGTTTCTATTCAGATATCAGTACTGCCGTCTCGTTTGCTTCCATATATCCATCGGCGGATTCTTACTAAGTATGCAGACATCCCAGTCGGTCCTTCCTCTTCTTCCTTTTTTTCATCTTCTGCAGCTACGCCGGTATCGATATGGACATCGTCTGCTGGTTTGATAGAACCAGACGTGCTGGTGTGGCGTGAGATATCCTGGGATTGGCGCTTCTCGTTGATGGCATCCTTCCCATCTCCAGTGGCTGCCTTCTCAGGTTGTAGACCTGGATCCGCCATGGTGGCTCGTTTGTAGAGTAAGTACTGTTTCCAATCAATCCGGCTAAAATGCGGGGTACTCCAGGAAGTTGTAACAGGGGGGTTCGATTTCGGGCCGCCACAGGACCTAAGCTGCTGTCTGATGCGCAGTAGTAGTAAAGCCGATTGCCGTTCCAATTGGGTCTCTTTGCAATCTTCCTCCTTCAGCTGTTTGCGGTGGCCGATTTGTTTGTTCGCCTAGGTGATATGAAGTTCAATGCCAAAAGTCAGCACTCAAACAGCGCTTGGTAGTTCATATATTTAAGCATATTTGCCCCGGCCCCTCTTTGAGCTCAGCCTACCAAATACCGACCCTGGGCCGCTTGGCGTCCGTATTTCTATCGGCTCATGATGAGTCAAGACCGACGAGGCAGGTGGGCTTGACTCATCGGCGCAACGTCGCTCCGCAACGAATACCACACGGCACGATTTCTTGCAAACTGGCACACTGGGCGTTTTGCCTTTTTTTTTTCTCGGTCGCGTGGATGTGAATGATGAGGGTGAGGGTGTAGAGCACGCTACGTCATGACAATTACGAAGCTGTTTTTTGTGGGAGGTGAGTTTTATCAACACTCTTAGAGATTGAGTGAGATGGTAGAGTATAGTACATGAACCATTACATAATAATCATCTACTAGCTTTTACATATTGTAAGCCGTGTTTGTAGTCAATACTACAAGATCTTCGCGAAAAAAGCCATATGAGTCGAAATTCTCAATCCTTTATGGGGTGTAAACCTTCTAGAGTGGCCAGTTTCCCGGAGCTCTACGGAGTAAAGGTGATTGGGAGGCGGACGCGAATACCAAGATCTGTTTGCTTTTGGACGCCTAGCCCGTATCGCCGTGTAGCGAGGTTCGCTGGAACTAGCTAGCGATTAGAGTTGGCGGTGCCGACAACACATGATGTGCCGCGAATGGGGAGCGATCTAGGGTTGGCCGGGGATAGCCGACAAAAACTACTTTTATGTACTCGTACTCTACATACAGGGTGCTTATGCATATTGCGACGACAGCCGGCGAGCACGTTGCTGCCTAGATGGGACATATACGAAATATATTGACGCGTACAGTGCGCATCCTGTACGCGCATTTTCAACAAAGAGAACTTGCATATTCCGGTGTGTAAATTCGACGCCTTGCGTAGGCTCATGCAGCTTGTAGATTAAAGTTTCAAACACGTGGCCATGATAAGGCAATTGAACTTATGTCTGCGAAGTTCTAGATCTAGGGGGTTTTTTTTAGAAATTAATAGTTAAAGCTGGTTAGAAAATAAGCTTTAGTTATGCACAGGCGGCCGCTTGCGCTTGATGAAACGTCCTAACGACAACCCAACGCTGCTATCTTCTCAACAACACCGACCATGTCAGACCGGCGTTCGAGAATGCGAGACGGTCTGATTGATATTTAGTTAGACGGCTCGTAGAATGTCTACTGTCGGAAAATTTAGGCGGGTAAAACGAAGTGTGAAGTGAATACTTGCATACTGTCGATGAAACGCTTACTAAATTCCCAATTCGTTGTTTACCTAAGTCGCACCGACCCCACTACTTGGTAAGAGTCGGACGGGTAGCCAGGAACGACAATTTCCGATTTTTGGCGGGCCCGATCGGATATCTTGGAGGCCTAGTTGACGTTTCGGACAAATATTCGGGCCGGGATGAAGTTGTGCATGTAATACCAAGTGGTCCCGAGGGTTATAGATCAGTAATCGATCGGGAAGGGCAGAGCCCCACGGCGTATCTAAAGCCGATCGAGACTACATAAGGTTGTAGGGTAGCTGTCTGGACTTTTTACCACTGAGTTGACTCTTGTTTTTTGATTCAATGTCTGTCTTATATATATATTGAACTCATCCACATTGTGCGCAAGCCAAGTGGCACATTTGAAGATCATTTGTGGCCTCCACTTCGGGTTTAAATGGCATCACGAGAAAAAGGTGGGGTTTAAACGCCAAAAATGAGCTAAAAAGGTGACATTTCCCATTTCCTGACATTACAACTAGTCTGACGCTTGACTCTCTCCCATCAACCTCGCCCACATCTCCTCATCCCACTCCGGAAACCACCTCTCTCCGCCGCGCCTCACATACTCCACCAAAACCTTACTCTCCCTCACCCACTGCGCAACCTCACTATTCCCCGCCCCCGCCTCCAGCACATTCACCAAGAACCCCCACACGGTGCAATCAACACCACTCGGCTCCTCGCCACCCATCATCCACCGCCCGCTCCCCGCCGCTAGCCGCACCTCCAGCGCCGCAATCCACTCCTTAATCAGCTCGTCAATCTGCGCAGCCTCATACCGCCCCACCCCCGCGGTCCACAGCGACGAGAGAATGTGCCGCCGCACATACCACCCCAGCGGCGCGCGCAGCAGCGCGGGGAACGGCATTGTCAGCACAGCCGCGGCGTAGTTGTGGTCGCGCGCCCACCGCGTGTGCACGATTGCGGGGTAGACGAGCTCGTCGGTCCAGGCGCCGAGAGCGCGGGAGTCGGCGCGCTGCAGCGGGGTGAGGGCTGCGTCGGGGTCGGCGGCGATCCCGCGCGAGATGAGCGTGCGGATTATGAAGCTGCTGTCGGTGATGACCTCGCTGCCGTTGAGCGTGACGAAGGGGACTTTGCCGGACGGAGAGTTGCGGAAGGAGGCGGGGGAGAGCGTGTACGGGACGCGGGAATGGCGCAGGAAGGTTTCGAGCTTTTGGCAGTAGCCGGAGATGGAGGTGTGGCCGGGGGGCTGTGCGGGGCCGTGGACGGCGATGGATGTTGGCGGGGAAGACGAATCCATTGCTAGAAAATTGAAATGAGTTTGGATGATTTGAAGGAGTTGTAAGGTTTTGTGGGGAATTGACGTTGCTTTAATAACTAATGAGCTGGTTTCTTGTGGAGGGGGGCAGGGATTGATGGAACGCGTAATTAACGCGCGCTGGGGTGAAGGAGTCACCAAGATTGGTGATGGCGGACAAAAGATGTGCCGATTTTTCGTTTAACTGGTTCAAATAGATTAGTGGCCGCACTGCTGTAGTGGGTGAACGATAGTCTGAATACGAACCATCCAGAGTCAAATTCCAATGATGTTTGCTGCTGAAAGACTCTGAGATAGTTGTTTCTATATCGTGAAACGTGCGTCTCGATATGCTAAATTGCTTCCAATGGCGAAATTCTTCGTGAGATTTCTAGTCAGCTCTGTAGAAACCCAAGGTGCCTACGGATGCTGAAGGACGTCCGAGATGTTGTTTTGGGAAGACGTAGCCGTCTTGTGACATGTGTCGATCGTGGAGATTGTGGGAATGTTGGAGACGAACTTATCATCGGGTGTTCGTTTTCAAGCTGTGTGTACTAGACGAGAGAGAGGAGAACAGAAAAAGAAAAAGAAAAAAGGCCAAGTGACCGCACACGACCTAGATCCGAGTGATTCCGTGTGCAATCGAGAATTCCAACAGGGAAGAGCCGGAAGTTGCGCTGCCGAAAGAAAAGCAGTAGTTTGGAACACTAGCCGACTTGGTCCAACCAGCACAAAGATACAGGCCAGCTTGGAATGACAGACAAGATTTCGTGGATAGCGTACTCTACTAGTATTTGTTGAAGAGACGTTTACACGAGATAAATAAGCAGCAGAATAGCTCTGTTCTATTCGCAGAGCTGAGAAGACTTGACTATATAGTCCTGCAAAACACCAAACTCGTGCGCCACAAACGAGAAACGGAACAGTCACACGCGGAACCTAGCGGAGCCCGCCGAGTGACGTCCTGTGAAACTGAACTACACCAGGATGTAGACATGTCTCAAAGCCAGACGTCGAGGGCTCAAGGTTAACATGTTCTGTATCGTCATGAAGTGTTCATATTCCACTTGACGATTGTGGCGCACTTTTTGGACATTAAAATCATGATGATATTCTAATTTGACTTACTTTTCGCACACTGCTGCAACTACAATTTTCAGCATCGGAGCTGATATTTAAAAAAGCAGCTTCAGCTGCGGTGCTAGGACGTACTGGATGACCGTCAAAGTTTTAAGATGTTGGATTTCAAAGTTTTGATCACGGGAACAATACCTCACATACTGCTCACTGCATGTCATCATGAAGTTCCGGAACATACAGTACAGATCTGGAGCTGTCAGGAGCGTCAGCATGGCTGTCAAAGTCCGTTCCTATACCCCTGCCACCCAGGCCAATCAAACTCCGCCCCTCCTTGTCCCGCGACGGACGGCGGCGCGGTCGTCGACGGCGTCGGCGCGGCGCCGCCCTCCAGCAGCCCCAATATCCGACCCATCGTGTCCTCAATCTTCGACAGCCGCTCGTTGACTTCCTTAAGCCGCTGCTCACTAGTATCATCAGCCACACCACACACCTCCACCGCACACTCCGGCACACGGGGAGCGGCGAACTCATGGGGACGGGAACCCACCTCCGACTCCCCGCCTCTTTCTCACGCATCACGCACCCAGTGTAGATACACGGCAGTCCACAGTTCGCGCAGTGCGCCCTTTCGCATTTGGCCTAGCCGTCCCGCACCCCGCGTTAGCCTTGGCTCTATAGTACAGGTGGAGGTGGGCTAGGTAGGTATCAGGGCGCACCTTTTTGTCGCGGCAGGTGGGGCAGGCGGGACTACGCGCGCTAGGCCTGTCCGGCTCCATTTGCTGTGCGCTTCTGTCAGCAGTGTTCACGGGTGCAAGTGGAGGGGGTGGGGGCTACGTCGTCTGAACCGGGCTGGCTGTCGCTATAATCGTCGTCTCTGGGGTCGGGTTTTTTTGTTTGTGGAGCCCGTCGATTGTGGGTTCGGGTTTCGTTTTGCATGTTTCGGGGTTCGAGTTTCGCACGGTCGTTGGTACCGGTGGAGGCCAGCTCGAGGTGGAGGAGCTAGATGAGGGGCAGCACCGCTGTACGGGTTGGCCGCACGTGACCGTGCGCCCTTAGTCACCAGCTTGCTCCCTCTCTAAAACAAATCACGATTAAATGCCATTAATTCCGTTGATCCTTGCTTTACTTAGACCCACTGGCGTCTAACAGTACTTCCGTTTGTCAGTCAACCACTGCACGGCACGCTGTGTAATCCGGCGACACCCCGCCAGTGAGCGACCCTTCCAGAGCCAATACCCGCACGCGCCATGTTGGAGCTCGATCCTGCAGCACAGCACGCCGGCGGTGCGGCAGCTGGTTGCGGAATAAAAAAGCAGCAAAATGGCCCTGTTCTATATATTCGTTCCGCGGCTGAGCTGAGGAGATCGGATTACATTTCTGCTGAACACTAAACTTGCGCACCACAAACGTCAAGCGAAACAGCCACACGCAGTACCAGCTAGCGGAATCCGTCGAGTGACGTTCTGTGAAACTCCACTACACCACTATGTAGACATGTATCAGGCCCAGACATCCCTCGTTACGACCCACCACAGAGAACATGTTGAAAACGCAGTCGGCTGGTCACAAGAGATTTGGCGCGCCTCGAGTGACGGCGCATGGAGGCCGCCGGAAGTGACAGCTCGTGGGTTGCAGAAACACGCAAACCCGCACGTGACACTTCAATACGTGGGTAAGCGCGGGTATAATAGGGAAGCTGCTATGTGGATATGCTATGAAATAAAGGTTGGGTTCTGGTGATAATTCATCACGTGAGATATCGGGGGTTGAATTTTTTTAGTTTTTTTCACGACATGGTTTCATGGAAGCCTCGTTTCATGAAAGTATCGCTACCGTGATTTTGAAGCCGCATGTGAGAGAGCGAAATAGTTCATCTCGTGTGATCGTACGATATCCATGTGTGGCGCGCCCCGGACTGTCCGTCTTACATGCCCCCGCCGCGCCGGACGTGTAAAAATTTTGCTTGTATTGGGTGACTTATCGCGGTCAAGGGTTATGGGGAATCAGTTAAATCATCGTGGTACTCTTATGCGGTTGGACTGGAATCTGATATTCCACATCTGGAATTTGCCTACTATTATCTAAACCCCCCATTAAGCATGGAGATGAAACGTTTGGTAACTTAGCTATTCAAGGGCCTGAATCTTAAGTCAATTTGAGAGAAATTTTCTTTGTAGAATCTCCACATATTACGATAATCAAGGTCACATTTATCCATCACCATCCATCACCCCCACCCCCAATCCCACACCATCACCACATCACCACATCCATACACAACCATAACCATAAACACAACCATAACCCTCGCCCCTCTCCCCGCCCGATCACCATCACCTCAGCAGTCCCGACAAAAAACACCTCGCTCGCTAGCTTCTCCGCGCCTCCTCCTTCTCCTCGCTTCCATTATGACCACCCCTCCCATCTTGCGAAATAACCACAACTCTCTTAAATTTCTTTCTCACTCACCACGTCATCCCACTATACCCCTCCATACAGGCCCCATCCATGCGCAGCTGTCCCCTCGAAACCACGTTTTACGTCAAGCAGGCCTCGCGCTGATGTCCCTCTAGGGCCGGAACCCCGGCGCCGCTCGCGTACGGAACGCCGGCCTCACTATTCTCAGGCCCGAGTTTCGCCGTATTATTCGGAACACTCGGCGTCCATCGCGCACCACGGAGCCACGGAACACGGAGGCGCGGTGCGGGGTGGACAGCTGGTAAGGCGGCAGCGAATAGCTTCTGGAACAAAATTAGAACAAAACAACGCCGTTAACACGGAGCCCCGCTAGCGCCGGCGTGCAACAAGCATTTGGAGCCCGGCGGGTCCTGTCATTTACAGCCGGCCGGTCAGAACCAACCAGCGTTGCGGGCCGGCGGCGGCGGGGATGATCCCTGTTCGCGCGCTGACGGGGGGCTTGCTGACAGTGCAATTCAACACAGGATTGGGGCGAGACTGTGGGAGGGGTTGTGGTATTGGGGGATGCAAAGGGGAGGGATGTGTTTGTTTGCTGGGGATGTGGAATGTGTGGAGATGTGCGGAGTGCGAAGAGGGGGGGAGGGAGGTGAGTTGGCGGCGAGCCCTGCGGCTGCGAGTCTGCGACAAACGGGGTAGACGCCGTCTCTGCTCGCACGCTATGCCGCGAGCGCGCCCAAAAATACGCGCACCAGGCACCCGAAACTTCCTCAAACCCGCCCGCCAGCCCGCCGTGGCCCGTCTGTCCGCTGCCCGGCCGTTACAGGTAGACACTGACGCGCTAGCGATGCGTTGGCCGTACTGACGCGGCTGAGACAGACCCGCCGGAAGGGCTGCAGGTAGCGATATCACCGCTGCCGGGAAGATCCTGTCTGGACCGTCAGCTCGTTAGTCAATAGTTGGTGGAGACGAGAGGAGGGTTACGGACACATGGAGTGGACGTGTTTCAAGGGTTCGACGGCCCTGGGGTTGGGGGGGGAGTGAATTATTAACGGACGGGAAGTTACGGAGAGTCTACGGAATCGCGGAGGTGCATTGGGGGAGTGGTTGGTCAGCCAATTCGACGCCGGAAGGTTCTGCTGGCTACTATTGCCGGCGGAATAGCACTATACTACAGACCGGCACCTGGAGTGCACCTTTATTAAACCGGCGCCGGCATGTGTCACCAGGGTATTATAGCTAATCTGCGTCCCGGCGGCGTCCCGGAGGCGGCAGCCCAGATCTCACCGCGCGCCACATCCGGCCCGCCGCCTGCCTGCTTTCCATGCCGACCCGTGCCGTACCGCACGCCTTGTCTCTGAAACCGGCGGGGCGTCGAGCATTGGCATTTGCGCCGTCGCAGTACACGGGGCCGGTGTGTGCCGAGGCGGATGTGGCTGCCATCTGCCTTAGGGCTTCTGTTTACACCGGGCATAACGCTCAGCGGCGGGAGGAGAGGCGTGGTGCATTGATGAGTCAAAGGTGTGGTAACGGCCATAGTGAGTGAGTGAGTCGACACTTTATTAAAACCGGCCACTACGGGAGGCGGCAGAAGTCGATCGTTTATGCTACAGTGTTTCGAGCCGCACGGCTGCGGTACGTTGTGCGAAGTTCGGGATATACACTCTGATCGGGGCTCTGTTCGTCACCGGGCGGCGGCGGTAGTCTAGAACCACAACCATACTTCAACGGCATAAACACAATATTCCCTCAGGCGCGGCAGCTACTCCCTTGCCCTCCCTCCCGCGCCCTACAACCTCCCGACATGGAGATCACACTCCTCAATATATCCAAAATATCTAGTGCATCAAACTCAACGAAAATTCCCGGTGCGTTCAATTCGGAGCGTATGTGCATAGGGGCTCCACGCAGTTAATATACTCAGCAGCGAATTCGCCTGCAGCGTCGTACAGGCCTCCATACTCTAGATTCTACAGCATTCAGGCGTCACAGAAACACAGAAGTACTCTACTGCTAACCGCCGCCATTGATGTTACACACCCAGTCGCACACTACAGTCACGCGCATATATACCCTTACACTCTCACACGTCCATAGCCCAAGGCGGTCGCGGGCGCGCAACGGCCGTCGCGTCGTCACATGTGCCTGTGCCTGTCTGTGCCTGTCTGTGCCTGTTTCTGTGTAGCAGGTCGCACGGAGAAGCGACCCGAGCCGCACCGTTGGGCTTCCGCCGCCGTTGATGCTCAGGCGGCCCTCGCCTTCGCCAATTCCTCCCCACAATGGGGGCAGGCGAATTGTCCTCAAGGCGTGCATGGAATTGTGCGGCTCAGCGCTCCGCAACACAACGCAGCACATCACAACAACCGGTCGTCGCGCCCGCCTTGATTCAGGCCGTCCGGCCAATATCTGCCGTCTCGGGTGATTCTGGCGAGGTACAGGTACGGTGGACATGACATCAAGCGGGTGTCGCTCGCGTGAGGCTCAGCTGGCAGGCTGGGTATCAATGCAATGCAAATACTCGCTGCGACTAAGTTCTGACGTGAAATGAGTGATGCAAGGCATTGAGTCCAAGGCTTTGGGATTTATTTGGATTTGGATTTGAATTTGTGTTTATGTATGTTAGTTGCGTTTGGAATTTGGAATTGGAATTGGGATCGGAGTGGTGATTTGTAGAGGATGCGGACGCTGATGAGATAATCACTGCTACTGTGCTGGGTTTATGCATTCTCGGAGGGAGGGAGGGAGGGAGGGCGCGCCGTTAGTTGTCACTGTCACTTGTCACTCTCGTACCGCACCCGCTTCATGCCTTCATACATCATGCTGCATTACCGTCCTTCCATTACCCTTCCCTTCCCTTCCTTCCCCTTCCACTACCCTTCTATGTCCCTTCCGCGTCCCTTCCACCCCCTTCCACCCACCACCGCATTACCTCACTGCCCGATGACTAACCCCACCAGCGCCGGAAATGAATCATCTCGGCGCGCGCCCGTTTCACGCGGACCCCTGCACGCGTGGCCGAGCCGCATCCACGTTGCGTTGCGCCACGGCGCTGCGTGTCTCACAATCGCGACACTGGCAGCGATGAGCCGCGGCGCGAGTTGGGCCGCGGCGGAGATGGTGGAGATGGTGGAGATGGTGGAGATGTCTTTATCGGGATTCGGACGTACGGAGGGAGGTGGGGCGTGCGAAGGGAAAAGCAATATGATGGAGATGGAGATGGAGATGGGGCCGGATTGGGGGGGAGGGGAATGATGGTTTGGTTTGGGCTGGTTTGATGGGATTGATGGGTTGTGCTTGTGCAGTGGTGGTGGTGGTGGTTGTGCTTGTGCTTGTGCACTGTATCTGTACTGTACGAATATGCAGGGCAGCGCACCAAGTGACAGCGCCAGCACCCGCTGTAACCCGTTCGTCTCGTCTCTTCTTGCAGTACTACACTCCATTGCATCCTACTATCCGTAACTGAGTAAACCCTCACCGTCCCTTCTCTTCTCTTCTCGTATCTGCCCTACTCGTTCTCGCCCTTTTCCGTAGCGCTCCGACGATCACTCCATCCCATCTATCCATTTTTAGCCACAACGAGGCTGTTCATAGACCGCGGTATTACTCACGCTCACCATCACCGTCACCATCACCGTACATCGTACATCAACGTTCTCTTCTGCAGCGGCGGCCTGACAGCAGCAGCGTTAGCACATAGGTGTGGGTGCGGGCCCTCACAGTCTTCCAGAAGCCTTCCGCATGCGACTAGCCTCGGGGCTCGGCGCCTCACATCATCCTCTCCCTGCACCCCATCAAACGTGGTTCTGTGCGATGGGCGTGGCGCTCGCAGTGGTGGTGGTGGTGTGCCTGCGATTGGTCCCCTCTGCACGCAAGTATTACACGAGCGATCGCTGGGGGGTGTTCTTTAATTAGGCCTGGTGGTGCTGGGGAAGGACGAGATCGCTTGTGGTGGTGTCGCAAAAGAAGGGGTTTCACGCTACACCGCGTCGACACCGACGCTGCGACGACGAAGGGCCGTTGTCGGTGTGGTGTCGTCGGAGCGTCTTCTCGAAGGCGGATGGAAGGCGAATGGAAGGCGTCCCTCCAAACATGTTTCAGCCGCGAAAGAAAAAGCAAGCCCACCTCCTTCCCCTCGACTCCGTGAAAACCGCGCAAGTCGGTGGGCTAGTTAGTAAATCAGTGAACTAGTAATTCGTTCGGTGCTCCACACGACTAATCCACTCCTGTTTGTTCACCTCACGTCGAGAGGTGAGCGGTGAAATGATTTGAGATGATTCAGGCAATGCCGAGGCCGAGGGGGAGCGCGACCGAGAGACAGGACGCATGGCTGCACGGAACGACGTGAGCGAATGCCATTGGACGCGGCGCGTAGGTAATCTGCCTCCAGTGCCTGCCTGCTCCGCCGCACTGGCTGGTGCTGGCATGACTTAGCAGCGCAGCGCTGCGTCGCAGGAAGCTTCATCTCTTCAGGCGGCTCTGGGTGCTGCATCCAGTGTCGGCGCTGGCCGCAGGGCAAGGCAGTCTGGTCTTCTGCGTGCATGCATGGCATAAACATCCCATCGTTCGACGGACGACGGGCGATGTGTCGTTCCTGCCCTCACCCACACACGCAAACTATCGCTAAGCCCTCCGTCGTCTCGTCTCACGTCGTCGTAGCTGGCGAGCGAGAGAGTGGGCGACCCAACCCCAGTAGCGTGGAATCCACACACCCCTGCTCCCATCCCTCCCAGCCCTCAGGCACCACCCACCCAGCCGCTAGCGCAACGGCGCTGGCCTCATCTCCGCTGCCACTGCACCTGGACGCTGCGAGGTAGGTCGGGGGATATAAGGAGCCGTGGGGCCCGCGACAGATACAGAGACAAACAGACTACAAGAAGAACACATTCGCTCCGACTGCAGAAGATAGGACATTCGTTTCAGAACATCAAACAGAAGCTACAGTTACAACACAGCACAGCACCAGCACTTGCAGCAGAACCCGCAGCCTTCGTTTTACTACCTCGACACAGCCTGCTAAACACTTCTACATAAGAGCCCGCGCCCCCTCCAAACAACACTTTCACAAACACCTTCACAAACACCTCCACAACCAACTTCACCTTTACAAACACCACTACCACCTCCAAATCCCAACCAGCTCCCCACTCCTACAACCACCACAACAACAACCCCCACAACACCACCAAAATGTGCATCCGCATAACCGAACGCTACGCAGTCTGCAAATGCCTCTACTTCACGCACGGCGTCGACCCGTGCCAGTCCGTCGCCCAGCACGGCCATCCCGTGCAGGACAAGACCGTGCTCGTCGGCTACGCCTGCTCGGCGCACACCCCCGCCGGCGCGCCCGGCGCCATGCCGCACATTGGCGGCGTGATTCCGGAGAGCTACGGCGGGTATGGCAGCTACCGTTGAACGTCCAGCGCCGACACAAGCAATGAGAACACAATAAGAACGAGGACGATGATTGATTTGAGCGAGCGAGCGGTGATTTTCGACGGCTGGCCCGAGGCGCGACTGTACGAGTATACTATGGAGCGATGGCATGGCTATTTTGGGCGTCACTTGCACTTTTTTTATTCCGGCGTTTTTTTGGGGCTCTGTACCACTACAACTATTTCCTATGTCACTGTAACACCACCACAATTAGAGGACACGGCGCGATGGACACGATTTGGATTTGGCTTTGATTTCGGGGTTGGGCGGGACTTAATTTTGGACGGGGCGATGCAAGGGGCGCCGGGGGTGCGCGGGGGCATTGGGCTTGTAACATTAGAGGGTTGGGTTGGCGTTCGGTGTGACTGTAACTCATGTACGAGTATTGTACTTTTAGAACTGGCGGCGGCTGGCATGGACGGCGAATAGATAGATAGACTATACACTTAATGCATAGACACACATTACACATTACACTACACATCGGTCCTTTATTCGTGAACGAACATAAATAATCTCCAGTGGTAGAGTAAAGATCTGACAGGTCCCGACCGGTACCCGCCGTGCAGGGCCCAGCGCCGACCCTGGCCGAAGTCAGGCTGACTGAGTGGTGCAGGATCGATCGTGCAGCGCAGCAGCGTGCCCATCGTGCATGAGCCTTACTCAGGGCCTGCGGTGATGATGGTGATGATGGTGATTAATTATGGCTGGTGAAATGACCGTGGACGATGGGATGATGGGAGGTGAGTATGGCGGATGGCGGATATGATGCTGGCGACGTGTGGCTGCTCCGCGATGCCGGAAGCCGACGCGCGCACGTCTCGGCCGGGACGTCGCAGAAGCACACCGGCATCAGCAACAAAAATAGCTCCCCATTCCACAGCCGTGACAGTGCGGCCCGGTGTGTTGGGTGGTTGCCAACCCTCCATCGCAGCCCGGCTGCCGACACACATCCCCACCGACCGGCGAGCGCACAAAAATACCACTCCTCCACCGTCGCCGCCGCCGCGCACAGCCACACCTACAACTATAATCGACCGTCCCCCACCGCACCACCCCCCACCGCCACGCACCGCCACCCGCACCCGGACCCCACGGTGCCGATCGTTCGTCACGGGCTGGGCTACCGACCCGTCATTTCGGATAAAGTGGGGATAAAGAGGCGGACTATGCGGACTGTGCGGACGCGATGGCATGATTCGGGTGGATGGAGATGGGAATGGGGGCTGGTGGGGGCTGGTGGGGGACGAGGCATTGATGGACGGGATTGGGGGATTGGGGGGCACGGGATTGGAATGCAGAATGGTACGATCGTAATAGTACGATGGGCGAGGCGATGGGGTGCGATATGATTGGGGGTTGGAACGGTATGCTATGGCGATGTGGGGGTTCAACTCCACCTCCACCTCCACTCCCACCGCACCGTTACCGTTACCGACCTCCCCGCGCCCGCGTACCGGTCTACGTTTCCTCACGTCGATCAGATCGGTACAACTATTCCAACTGCTGGGTTCCAAGTTCAAACCAACTCCCGGCTAAGTGCACTCTCCTCCAACGCTCCACAATACCGCCTAAAACTACCTCTGCAACCGCATTTCCATCATTTGCTGGTGCCGCCGGGACGACGATGATCACCAATTTCGGCTCAACTCCCCGGGTGCTGGATGGTATGCTGGGTGCTGTTGCCGACGGCGGCGGACGGTATGTGAGTACGTACGCGTTTATGCGTTTATGCGTTCTTTCTCTCTGTCTTGCCCGTGACTATCGATGGCGCCGTGGCCCGTGTCCCGTCCGGCGCCCATGGGATCGACACTCCCGGCGCTGGGTGCGGATGCCGACGGCGGTCGACGCGTGGGCGACGTCTCTATCTAGCGCAACAACGTCTCCCCCCCCCCCCCCTCTGCCTGAAGACACACCCGTTGCTTAATTGCGATTCGGCTGAATACCCGTCAAATACCAGCTAGTCTGCCTAGCGTTTATGCGCACCACGACACGTCTGTGCGTTCCTCCAATTTGTAGTTTCGCGAGCTGATGGGCTCGCCTGAATGTCGGGCACAGTTTGTCATCTCGCGTGCGTTTCACCACGACCACGCACGACTAAGCACCCTACTCTGCCGGCCGTTGGGGTGGACGTGCATTTTGTGATTATGCGGGTTTTGTTATGCGTGCTGTTTCAATTCGGAGTGGGTATGTTATGATTATGGGGCGGGGCGGCTGGAAATGGATGTGGCGAGTGGGTGGCCGGTGACATTTGGGATTGCGGGTTTGGAGTGGATTTTGTAGTCCTGCATCATCCATGGTTCGGTTTTGCTCATGTGGGCTCTGGTTCATCGCCTTTGTTCTGCTCGCTCTTCTCTTCTCTTCTCTTCTCTTCTCTTCCTGTACACTTCGCACACTCAATACAAGTAAGCTTTCAACAAACACTTAATGTTTAACACAATCGTTCTTTCGTGGATCGAGTGGGATTACATACACCAAGGATTACATACTCTGCAGCAACACGGCGACCGTACTCGTACTCAGCAGCTGCACGATGCACGTTGCACGGGCTGCATGCACCGCCTCATTGTGTGCTCTACAGACTGTAAATAGCACTACCGACGGCAGAGTACTTCCACTTACCAGACACACTCAGCCTCACACCTCACAGCGAGCGGCTAAAGAGCCGCACGCGAAGTAGACGCTGATAGGCGTAGCATGCACGCATGCGAGCACGCTCACTGGCGGGGTGTCACCGGATTACACAGCGTGTCGTACAGTGGTTGATTGGCAAACGGACGTACTGCAGTGCTGCCCCTCTTCCAGCTCCTCCACTTCCAGCTCCTCCACCTCCACCTCCTCCACTGGTACCAACAATCGTGCGAAAAACGAAAAACGATCCCACAATTAACAGACTACACAAACAAACAAACATATCCCTGACCCTGCCCTGGATGTCCAGTGGCCCCAGAGACGACGATTACAGTGACGCTCTGCTCGGTTCAGGCGTAAATCCCACCCCCTCCACTTGCACCGTCAATACTGCTGACAGAAGCGCACAAGCAGATGGGTCCCGACAGTCCCGCCTGCGACACCTGCCACGAAAAAAAGGTAAGTCCTAATATCTTAACACCTACCCTATCTCCCACTTCTACTATGGGACTAACACAGGGGGTGCGGGACGGCTAGGCCAAATGTGAAAAGCCGCGCTGCGCAAACTGTATTGCCGCGGGCACGCCATGTGGCTACAGTGAGTACGTGAGGCGCGACATTGAGGCTGGTCGGAGGTGGGTTCCCTTCCCCATGAGTTCGCTGCTCAACCGTGCGCGCAGGAGTGTGCGGTGCAAGTGTGTGGTGTGGCTGATGATACCAGTGAACAGCAGTCTAACGAAGTTAACGAGCGGCTGTCGAGGCTTGAGGACACGATGGGTCGGATATTGGGGCTGCTGGAGGGCGGCACTGTCCTGACGCCGTCGACTACCGCACCGCCATCCGTCGCCGACACCGCCCCCCCCACGCCTACCCGTGCCCCAGTGCCCCCGGAAGACCCCCAGTACGACGGCCCGACCGGTCTCCCCTCGCCCTCAACCGCCGCCGCAACCGATGCCGCAACAGTCGCCCCGCTCCACACCTCCATCACACCCACCACACCCACCGCAACCACCACCACCATTCCAAGAACCCATTTAACCCGGGGCGCGCGGAAGCCTGATGACGCGTTGCTGCCGCCGCGCGAAGAGGCGCAAGTGTACATCGACGCATATTTCACCGCCACCCACAACTGCTTCCCGATCTTGTGCGAAGCGCAGTTTCGAGGCGACGTGGAGAGAATGTACACCCACAAAGCGAGGATTAGCGAAGGCAAGTGGATGTCGTGTTTCTACAACGTCCTGCTGTTTGGGCTGTATAGCCAGCACACAGGGGCGGGCGGGGATGCAGATACAGAGGAGAGGGATATGAAGATCAAGCGCTATTACTATATCGCCTGGCGCACGCTCGATAGTGTAGAGAAGGTCGTTAGCAATGAGAAGGAGAGGGTGCAGGCGTTGTTAATGGCGGTGAGTTCCTCCCACTCCTGCTACGCCCTGTCTGGCCTTGTTTGCGATTGTGAGAGTGATACTGGGTGCTTGCGTGCTAATATAATGCCGCAGGCCATAAGTGCAATGGAAACATCCCGCCCCTGGCTCGCATTAACGCTCCTCAGGTACGCAGGTATCGGAAATCTGAACGTCTCAGGGTCTCCGGAAAACACTGCACTATTCTGGAGTCACCGCATCCTCTCGACCACCCTCGCCGCAACCCTCGGCCAATTTGGGTATCTGCGCCAATACGGTGACAGTCCTATCGCCACCACGTCGCAACCACAGTCCCAAACAGTCGTGGCGCTCGCAGCACTGGCAACGGTTCTAGATACGTTCGAAAACGAGTTTCACATGATGCAAGGGAGGCTGACGTTAGGCTGGGCACAGGTCTTGGAACTGCAGAAGCGCCTGGAAAGCTGGTGGGAGGACTGGAGGCCACTGATATTCAGCAGGGACTCCTTAGATTCCCGCGAGCTGCGTTTCGCATACCACAACACCAAAGCGCTGCTCTACCGCAGGGCAGTGAGCGTGGACGCCACCAGGGTAGCGGACGAGGCGGCATGTCTGGGGCATGCGCGCGCCGCGCTGAAAACCCTCACTGCCGCCCTTCCCACTGCCATCGCCACCATGTCCGCTACGCACACGCACACGCACCCCCAGCTCTGGCTCTGCACCTACTACCCTTTCACGAGCTACTTCATCCTCTTCACAGAGCTAATCAGACATCCGCAGAGTCCCACGGTGGCCGCGGATCTGGCGTTGATGAGCGCGATGGCGCGGTATTTGCGGTGGATCGGCGGGGTTAGGGCGGGGAAAGAGGGAGGGCTTCAGGGGACAAGGGCGCTGGTGCGTGTTGCGAAGGCATTTCGGAACGTTGCGGTGCGGTATCTGCAGGCGCGTGGGCAAAAGGGTGGGTGGGAGGTGGATGAGATGGGTGAGGGGGGGCAGGTAGACAGTGGCGTGGAGGCGCCGTGGCCCACCGCCGGCGACCCCGCCCCTGCACCCCTCTCCGCCTCCGACCTCGAAATTGCCAACTTCCTCTCTTGGACACCCTCGGCCCACAGACAGGGCCAAAAACCGACGTACTGCGACTGGGCCGCCATGGTCCTTCACCCCTCGACTTTCCAGGCTAAGATGGAGGACGCGGCCCGACTAGGGGAGGTCGAGTTTGATTGGTTTGGGTGGGAGGGGTGGGGGGGGTGGGAGGAGCAGATCCCGTCCGTGGGCACCGGTAAATTGTTTGAGAAAATCAAGGATGGCAGTGTAGATGGGTATGGAGGCACGGGAGCGGAATTTGGGCAGGAGTGGGAAATGGTTGAAGGCCTCAAGCCTAGGATGGCATGCAGTGCCGCAGAATGGTCGGGCGATCCGTTTGAATTCTGATTTCTGTAGCCACCTGCCGCTGTGTTGTGCTGTGCTGTGCTGCGGCTTCAACATGGCGCGCGCAGGTGTTGGATCTAAATGTGAGCCATGTGCTCTGTTCTGTCTCTAGAAATTGAAAAGCTGGCCGTACGGGGTCGTTCGTCAAAGTGAAAACTGTATGTCCACCAGTGCAGATGCGCTCATAGTTATATCACGCAGAGTGAGTAGATAGTACAGTTATGGCAACAAGTGTTTATCGTTTATTGAGAGTTGCGATAGAAATTCACACCCATATCTAGCATACAGCGCTCCCTAGACCCGCAAGAATACATGCGTTGACCAGGCCCATGCCACCGCGCCCACGTCGACGCCGTGTCATACCACAGAACTACCACCTTCGTGGATGAAATGCCCGGCCACTGCTTGATCCACGGCGCGCGCCACCCGCGCCCCACGGATGGCTGAGATATGGACCTCCTACAGAACTACTGTGGCCGTCGGAACGGACAGGGCCGAACATATGAACGGAATATATCGGGAGGTGGAAGTGTCAGACCCATTCATTGCTTGTTTCTACTTGTTTCTACTTGTATATTTCTTTGGAGATTGGAGTGTGGCTGGTCGATCTCATATATTGGAATGTGAGAGGGATAGCATTTCTAGATGACCAGGGTTATAGGTGGGGCAAGTATATGTAGAGTACGTGCATTTACGGTGGATATAGCACAATACTGTGATCTCGGGTAGCAACAAAAAAGACTCAGATATTCCATGCGCGCGTGCAATTCATTAACAGACATACCGATCGTGAGTATATACAACGCAACAAATTACGCCTTGCTTT
Organism: Geopyxis carbonaria; assembly: GCA_024516215.1. NCBI lineage: Eukaryota > Fungi > Ascomycota > Pezizomycetes > Pezizales > Tarzettaceae > Geopyxis > Geopyxis carbonaria. The sequence continues at coordinate 722,280 of JAJJXG010000028.1, forward strand.
TATCAACCTTCACTCTCTGCACCACTCCATATCTCTCTACCCTCTCCCTCATTCACCAACGTCTTCCCTACAACCAAATACCTGCCCTCGAAATGCCACTTCCAATACCGCAAGCTTCCCCTCTCTCCAACAGACTAATCTTCTTGTCGACGGAGGTCCGTCAGCATGTCCTCGTCAAAGCTATTTTTTGCTGGGGCCTTGCAAGCAGCGAGTCCAAACTATTCACACCATCCACCGGTGCGCCGTGTCATCGCCCACCGAGACCACGCATTCAAGATCTCCGCCGCCCCGAAACCCCCGAAGCCTCCCGAAGCCTGACTATCATCCCTCCCAAGCTGCGGCCCCGAGTCACAATACTCTCCGCGGATGCTGCGACGGATCAGGAGGAGGCGACGGAAGCGATGGTGGAGAAGTGCGGGTTGACTGGTGACTTGGTAGTCTGTGGTTGCTGACACCGTGGTCGCTGATGGGAGGCTAAAGTCTTATAAACGATAGACGAGGTTGGCTCACGCTTGAATAAGTACTGTATTGAATTTTGGGAGACGGAAGCGCGGGTGCACTGGGCGTTGAAGGTAGGAGGCATTGAAGAGTAGAATGTGGATTTTGGGATGGGATTGGGGGCTGCGAGTAAGAACGCTCTAGCTCAAGAAGCGAGTGATCGTTGGTGAACAATTATCCATTTCGAAAGGTTCTAATTGGGATGATCAGAGCGGCGCCTCACACACGAATATCTTACGACCACAGCTGATGAAGTGTTTTGCCGTCTCTCTCTCTCTCTCTCTCGCACATTCCGCTGGATCTTCCATGAAACGCCGCGCCGTCGTGATAAAAAATGAAGACATTTCAATTCCCCGTACAATGCAAATGCACAGTTTAATCTATGGAAAAGGTATACACATGGCACGCCGTTGCCCCCCAGTCCCTCCCGATCTTCGACTCGCCCGCCCCCCGCCGTTCTGCTTAGAGATACACCCTCAAATACTCCACCAACGCCATCATCGCCATCGCCTGGCCATAGGGCATACTCGTCCTCGGAATCCTCATATAAAACTCCTTACTATCCCCCATCGGCGTGCCAAAGCTGACCTGCTGCAGCTCCCCCTGCTCATCAATATTCGCCAGCACCGCCTTCACGGCCCTCACCGCCGCCGCCTCAAACTCCTTACCCAAATACCGCTTCCGCGCCCCCTTCAGCATCCCAAACGCGAACCCCGCGCTCGCGCTCGCCTCGAGATAGTTCTCCGCCACGTCTGGCGCATCGAGGATCGTGAACCACAGCCCCGACGCAGGGTCTTGCGTCTTCGCGAGCGCCGCGCACTGCGCGTGCAGCGCGTCGACGAGGTGTGAGGCGAAGAAGTCGGTGCGCGGGAGGTCGAGCAGCTCGAGGAACTCTGGGAGGACGATCGTCAGCCAAGAGTTTCCGCGCCCCCACAGGGCGCGCGCGAAGTTGTGGCCGCCCTCTTCGAACGTCCAGCCGTGGAAGAACAGGCCGGTGCGGGTGTCGGAGAGGTACTTTAGGTGGATTAGGAACTGACGCTTGGCTTCCTCGATGTAGTGCGGGCGATTGAGGACTTGGCCGATTTTGGCGAGGGGGAGGACTGCGCGGGGAAGGAGGTTAGTCGAGAGGGCGGGGAGGGCGGAGAGGGGCGGAGAGGAGCACCGGTCATCATTAGTGTGTCATCCCAGAGCTGCTGCGTGTTTGGAGTAAGGTAGCTGCACGGTGTCAGCGGGGTTTCAAAACGCTGCGGTGCGGATGCCATACGTCACATGCTGCATCCCGCCATACCCCGTCCGCTCCAAATCCCACATCGCCCACTCCGCCCACGCGTCCAGCCACGGCAAATACGTCACCTCTCTTGTCTTCTCATACACACACGCCAGCGTCAAAAACACGGCCATGGTGTTGATGTTCTTTGTCGTCCCGCCGGCCTCGAAGCGCTCGCGGAACCAGTCCTCGATGGTGGCGAGACACGTAGCGTCGCCGGTGAGCTCGTAGTACTTCCAGATCCCGTACAGCCCGATGCCGTGTGTCCATTCCCAGTCGTGCCAGCCTTTCGTGTCGATCACGCGTCCATCGGGCAGGCGTAGCAGGAATTCGCCTGTGGTGTCGGTGATATTGACGAGGTTGTGGATGAGGAGCTTGATGGCGGCGTGCACGTCGGCCGCGGCGATGTCGTGGAGGACGGCGGGCATTACGTGTGATCGAGCGAGCGTGCGCGAGCCGGCGAGCGAGTGTCGAGAGTGGGAGTGAGAGTGGGAGTGAGAGTGGGAGTGAGAGTGGGCAGGAGTAGGAGTGTAGCTGACTGCGGGGACGACAAGACGACGTGATGTGCTTTCCAATACCCAGCGTGGCGACGACCCCACCATTATAATTATTCTCCGCACCCCTACCGGCACCTGCCAACCCTTGCCAGACAGTGGGGGCCGGCGCCGGCTCGCAGCCAATTAATCCGGGGTAGTTGCGGGGGATGCGGAGAGACGGAGGGCACTGTGCCGCACCCCGAGGCGCCTGCACTTAATTGCCACGAGGGGGCAACGTGGGGATGCACCGTGCGATGATGACACGCGCAAACGCCGTTACCATGATGGAGTAGAAAAACGTGGAGAGATAATCCGGAGAGGGCGTGACATGAGAGGTTAATGCTGCTGGCTGGCGAGTCGACGGTTGTCGGCACCATGTATGGCCACTCTGCTTGCTAAAGACCGTATATTATTGCAAGTCGCAGGCAACAGGCTCCAGGGCTTCGGGGTACCCAGAGGGGGAAGAAGCTGCTGTAAAGTACGTACATAGCAGGCTGGCCCTGTAAAGTGCACTCCATGCTGTCTAATTAAGCCTAATCATCCTCCGGAAAAACCATACCCCAGAAACCACCTCCCCACATTTTCCCGCCCGCATCTAACGGCTCTGGGCAACGTCACCCGCTGCATCTGGGGTAATTCTCCCAGCGCGCTCACCGGCTAGCCATTTAAGGTCCTTTCTCCACCACGGCCCCCCACATTCGCTTCCGGCTGAATATCAAAGTGCGTCCGTATATTGCACTCGCAAGGAGCTTACCTGGACGCTTGGGACGGTCTGACCGGGGATACATATATTGCGCGCGACGGGTTGCTGGGAGCGGTGGAGCGGTGGGGAGATGCAGACCGAGAGCACCGAGAGGGGATGTTCATAAATCCAGCTCACCCCCGGCCGCAGCTCCACCTCCAGCCAGCCGTGCGACTCCTTCGTCTCTCGTTGCCCTCACTGTAAGTCCTTCATCCTTAACTGTACACGCCGCCGCCGCCGCCGCCATGTCGACCGAAAAAGAGAACGCGAAAGAACAGCCCGCGCACCTGGAGACCATCATGTCCACTGAGGAGTACTCGAAACCCGGCCACACGGACTACGGCCGTGTCGACGCCGAGGTCGCCAAGTACGCATCCGAGGGCCTCATTGAGATCGACGAGGCGACGAACAAGCGTCTGAAGCGGCTGATCGACAAGCGCGTGCTGAGCATCATGATCTTCACGTACTTCCTGCAGGCGCTGGATAAGGGCACGATGTCGTTTGCGAGCATTATGGGGATCCAGGAGGACGCCGGCTTAGAAAAGCAACAGGTGCGCCACACATCCCCCGCCCTCCCCGCCGTCCCCCGTATCCGCCGCCTCCCCCACTGTCGACCCCGCTAACTGGTGTTGCTGCAGTACTCGTGGCTGACAACCTGCATTTACCTCGCGGTCATCACGGTCGAGTACCCGACCAACTGGATCATCCAGCGCGTGCCGATCGCGAAATACCTCGGCATCAACATTATGCTCTGGGGCGCGACGCTGGCGCTGCACGCCGCGTGCCACAACTTTGCCGGGCTCGTAACGGTGCGCACGCTGCTCGGCGCGTTCGAGGCGTGTTGCCAGCCGATCTTCGTGGTGCTGTCGAGTATGTGGTATAAACGCGAGGAGCAGGCCGCGACCGTCGCCTACTGGTACATGATGAACGGCGGCCAACAAATCGTCGGCGGCCTGCTAGCCTACGCGTTCACCAACATCCCAGCGTGGGCCGCAATCCACAGCTGGCAGGCGCTGTTCATCACCTACGGCTGCGCGTCCGTACTGTGGGGTGCGTTCGTGCTGCTGTACATGCCCGACTCGCCGATGCGCGCCAAGTGCTTCAGCGAGGACGACAAGAAGCTGATGATTGAGCGCGTGCGCCAGAACCAGACGGGGATCCAGAACAAGGTGTTTCGTAAGGAGCAGGTGTACGAGGCGCTGCGGGATCCACAGAGTAAGTCACTACGGCTGCTACTCCGTCTGTATTAGTACTGATTCCCTCCAGCATGGTGCTTCGCCCTCATCCAGCTGCTCACCACACTCCCCACCTCCGGCCTCGGCGCGTTCGCGAACATCATCATAAAGGGCTTCAACTTCACCACGCTGCAGACGCAGCTCCTCGCCATGGTTCTCGGCGCATATATCATCATCGTGCTCCTGGGCGCGACCTGGCTCGTCAAAAAGACCGGCCAGAACCTGCTCGTCATGTTCGGCTCCGTGCTGCCGTCGATCGTGGGGACAATCGTGCTCATGACTGTCCGCAACACCGGCAAAGCGCAAGCCGCAGGTCTGCTCGTGTCGTACTACATCGCGCTCTCGTTCTGGTCATGTGCCACAATCGGACTGGCACTCGTGTCGCGGAATGTTGCGGGACAGACGAAGAAGACGGTCGTCGTGGCGGTGAACTTCCTGGCGTGGGCGGCAGGGAATGCGAGTGGGTCACAGGTGTTCCTGGCGTGGGATGCGCCGCGATATTTCATCGCGTTTGCAACACATATGGGGTGCTATGCGGCGCTGCTGTTGACGCTTATATTCCTGCGATTCTGGTATAAGAAGGAGAATGCGCGGAAAGATGCGTTGGGTGCGCAGGCCGCGGACGTGACGCTGGCTCATAGTTTTGAGGATTTGACGGATCGGGAGAATATGAATTTTAGGTATGTGTATTAGGGAGGTGGGCCTGTGGTGGTCGGTTTTGTATATAGTTTACTCCAAATTTTGAAGACTTATGATGAGAACGTGTTTTTGATGCGCGCGTGGGTCGTGATGTGCATGAAGAAGTGTCATATGACTGGTAAATGAGTGCTGCTGTGTAGAGATGCTGGGATATTCCTGTGGAACATGTCATTGTGTTCATTGTATCAAGTGTGTGAAGTATCCAGGAAGGGAAGAGAAGAGCAGCGCAGAGCAGACGATGGTTCAAGGAAGACGTTGTCTCTGCTGTCACGGCTGCTACTGTCGCCCCGGTTGCCGCCCCTGCAGCCGTCCCCGCCCCCGCCACGGCTGCTGTCACTGCTGAACGCTCCGCTGCTGCACCCGCTGCTGCTGCACCCGTTTTTAGTTAGTTCTCGCCAGTGAACATCGATAGTTAGAGCAGCACTTACCATGATTAGAAGTTCAAGCACCTTCCACTGCGCAACATCATTAGTGGGAGGTGATTCTGAACATAAAGACAGTTACAAGTAAAAGTAGCAGACAATGGTGTTTAGGCGAGGTCGGCGTGGGGAGAACGAGAGATGGAGCAAGAATCTAGGAATTCAGTCGAGCTATTGCCTTAAATCCACTTTGCTGTGTGACAGGACACACAGGAGCGAGTGACGATTGATGCAGATGTAGCTTTATAAATGCTTGCAACGTTATTTTAAACACGTTGCCAACGTTATCTGACGGTAATAACGTAAAAAGCGCACTTCAGAAGACGTAATTTACGTACGAGTACTGAGAACGCAAGTAACGTGTACCACCGGGAGGGCGATAGGATCGAGCCTCACATAATCGAGTTATGACCAAAAAACCGAACGTCCATCGATGATGCAGGACTGCGCTTTCAACAATTTCGGCTTTGGATGAACCCAAGATGAAATAGACGGAAATATCATAGACAGCGAGTAACAGCCCTCCAGGGATCAATCAAATTGAATTATCATGACCCACGCTGATAAGCAGCCTAAACACAAAAACAACAATCTGAGTGAGTGATGACGATAGTGTCGAATGCAAATGCATGTAATTAATATAGAAATAAAGAAGTTGCACATTATACAAGCCATGATAATCTATTCATACCCGCGTGACGTGCCGAAACAAACTGGCACAAATCCAATGCCATGCATGTGGTATCACTCGAATTGCAAACATCGTCCGAGACCCCCAAGTATCCTTTCTATGAGCAGGATTTGAGATTGAAATGGGAGGATTTGGAATGTGAATTACGCTGGCCGTTGGCTAACTTTGAGTGAAGTTTGAAAAGTTGGTGAAGACGGCTAATCTGTACCCGTGGTCGATCATTCGGGTTCAATTTCTGCGACCCGTTGGTCATGTTTCACGTCTACGTCGCACAAGTTCTTCGGCTTGCTCCCATCATCGCATCAGTTGTTCGTCAGCAATTCAAGACGCTCCAGTGGCGTTTATGTTCACCCATTCTAGAATACTTGATTCTTCCGGACAAAGCTGCTCCGAGTGACCAGGTCCAACACACATCCGCAAGCAACCTAGTTTACCGCCCCTTGAACTCTGTGTAGAAATACTAATATGGATCGAATCTAGAGCTGGCATGGCCGACTGACATGGTTGGCGAGGCATCACGATTCAATGACGCCGGGGCACCGGGGCACCGCTGGGGCATCTATTTGTCACGCAAATGTCGAAACATCGTGAGTTGATTATTGATCGCACCTTTCTCTTGAATGTGGGATTGCATTGTATTTAACGGCGCTCGCGGGGTAGGTACGGATTGCGGTTTATGTACTGGCTGTTAGTAATACGAAAATCCGAAAAGCGTACGCAGCGCTGTAGGCGGCGATAGACATATTCAGATCCTGGAGTTCTTTGGAGGATCAGGCAGCGGGCTAACCCTGAAACGCGGCGGGGGGCTGGGTGTTTGTGCTCATGGACACACGCCGAAACGCGCTGGAGGGTGTTTGGTGGACACACTTCCGGGTTCTGGGAATTGAACGAGCCTAGGTGGCGTTTTGAACTATAGAACCTATGTAACTATGTTGAATGTGGAAGCTGTTGAGATGAATGGTGTGCATGAGTTTACACTGCAGAATGTTGGGTGAATGGCACTGATGGCTACAACTGCTTGACCACCGCATGCACTCTTCGCTTGCTGGCAGAGCACACACACACAATACCAAGGAATAGAAGCCGTTGGAAAAGCTTCTTGTGCAACTCGGTATTTAGAAGGAGCACTGTTTGAATATTTGAGCCCTTAAAAAGAGGAAATTTGTCTGTTTTGGGAATCCACACGTACACCTGGGATGTGACCTTCTTGGAGCTGAGATGTTGGATGAGGAAAAGGGAATTTGACGGTGGGTACTAAAAAGGACTCATTGGCTTCACCTGGAACGGCAATCGCTGGCTCTGTTAAGTATCCAATCCCACTCTGGTCTCACTGTAACGGAACGAAATATGCGGAATTTTAGAGATGTGTAAAGTTATACACAGCTCGACTAATAATACTACTAGCATTGACAAACAACGCGTCCCAGACTACCAAACACCATCAAGTATCTTTAAGCATCCCCGTCTTTACTCGATCTTATTGCCCTGGTTATCAGCCTTAACATAACTCGGCACATTATCCTGAAAAGCCCCAATCATATTCCCTACAGCACACCGTCAGTCTCACTCCCCACCCCCCTACAACACTCATTACTACTCACCAGAATCATAATTGCACACCACCATCTGCATATCCGTCCACGGCTCGCCATCCGGGAACGCAAGCGACGGGCACAGCGTCGTCGCACACCCGAGCTTCGTCGCACCCTTCCACACAACCTGCGTGTAGTGCCCCGTCTCCATCGCAAAGTCGCCGCCGGTATAGTCCTTGCCCTCGCCGTACCACATGAACACCGCCTGCGTCGGCGCGTCCGACGCCGGGTTCGCGCCGAGGTTCTCGCCGTACGGCGTGCCGTCGACGTGGTCGAAGTAGCACGTGTCGGCGCGCCCCTGCGACGTTGACGCGATCTCGTCGGACCACGACAGCGCCGGTGCGCCCACGAGCGTGCGGTACGCGTTGTGGATGTCCAGCATGGAGGTCGCGAAGTCGCCCGACGGCGGCGAGGGCGTGTCGGAGGGCGTGGGCGTGTCGGAGGGGGTCTCGGACGGCGTGGGGGTCTCGGACGGCGCGGCGAGCTCGCTCGGCAGCACGGCGGAGAAGGAGGCCGTGATTTCGACGGCGGGCGCGGGCGAGGACGGGAACGAGTATTCCCATGCGTGGTCGTCGGCGGGGGGTTCGGAGGCGGGGGTCGGTGCCGGGGCGCCGTTGATCACGGTGACGACGGGGGCCGTGACGCTGCGGCTGGTGTTAGTGCGCTCAAGCGGCGGCGGCGGGGGGCACGTACGTGACGACTACGACGTCTTGGCGCTTGTGCACCGGCGAGGCGGAGGCACAGGCCAGCAGTGCGGCCGCCAGGGCGAGGGAGTTGTAGCTGTAGCGCATGGTGGTTCTAGGCACAGCCTGGAGTAGAATGGAACTGGGAAGTGGGGAATGAATGAATGAATGGATGTGGGAAGGAATGAAGGAAGGACCGGGTGGGCAAAAGAAGCACGAAGGAGTGAGTGGCTACTTTGTGGGTGGAAGACACGAAGAGGACGGGGTGCTGCCCGTTATATACGGCCGCTGCGAGGGCGCCATAGAATGGGTTTATCGGATATTGCTTATGCGCCCCAGGGGCTGGCATCGTACACGGGCTGCTGATGGTGGTCCGGCCGGCCAGTCGGGACTGGTACGTCCGTTGTCCTTAAATTGTTCTTTGTATTCTGTGTTTTGTGTTTTGTACGTCCGTGCCGTACCACTCCGCATCCGATGCCTGAACTACCCACCCATTTGCTCCACCAGAACCCTCGCACAGCAAACATTGATCGCCAAAGTCTTCCTAAAGCCCAGCACAGTCCCCACATCCCAAATCTCGTCGAAACGAACCCACGCCCGCCGCACTAAACTTATGCTTAACAATTTTCACGTGGCAGTCCTTCCATGGCGTCTTAATATGCACCTCAATGCCCGCGGCCGTAAGCGCTGCAGACTTGCAGTTGTACTGCTGTTTTGGGACACTGGGGTTATGATAATAGGTATCGCTGCGTGGTAGGGTGCTTTTGACGGGGTGTTAAGCGCCGGATGGGGGGTTGGCCCGGGGTTCATGGCCGTGGGATGCTGGCACCTGGGTCGGGCTGCCGGGGGGTGGTGGGACTTGCTACTGGCGAAGGGGGGTGGGGCAACGGGGTGTAGAGTAGGAGCTAGTGCTACGAGTACTGATCCTGTTGCGGCATCTGGAACTGGCAGCGAGAGAGCTAGATCTTTAGTTGCCGCCAGTGTAATAAACCCTCTCTCCCGCCCAAGCAGCCATAATCCATTTTCACTCAGCAGTTCAAACCCAAATTAAATCCATGCAGCACCACCATCAACAGAACCCCCCATATCCGTAGCAACTGCATCATCAGACACGCAAGGCAATACGGCCACAGCGCTAGGACGCGGTTTGAGATAAAGCATGACAATTTCCGCTGCTGAAATTGCTTCTGGAAGTACCCGGCCGTACGGTGATCGGCGGACATAAGCTTAACTGTCGTTAAGCTGGACCAAGGGTTGGTTGGGTGGCGACGTGGACTGGGCGACGATCGGTAGTGGCAGAGTAGTGGAAACACGGTACGGCCGTGGCGACGATCGGTATCGATAACTACTCTAGTGCCGCGCAGTCGCGGTACGTCGCAGCCGTGGCGGGCACCAGGGCGACGATCGATACCCGTGAGGCTGTGACACACAATCGCAGTACGGCCGTGGCGTGGGGCTCGGGCGTGTATAAAGATGCAAGTTGCAACGACGACTTGATAAAATACAACCAACAACCGAACCACACTGATAACCAACTCCACGCGCATCATTTCTGCACTCCAGCTTTTCTGCACTCCACTCCACTCCACCGCACCGCACAACAAACCAACTCTCCTCCCAATAACTATGCGCCCCACCCTCACCACGGCCATCGCCATGTTCTTGACAGCAACGGCTATCACCGCAGCTTCGATCCCGCCCGCCGCCGCCGCCGCCACAGATGTTAGGGTCGCGACGAATACCGAGGCGTTCGAGTATGTGCACGTCCCGGCCGACGGCGGCGCGACGTATACGTGGGCCAAGGACGTGCCGGTGCAGAATAGGCCGAGGGCTGTGCCGGTGATGCAGGAGTTGTGAGGTGGGGAATGGGGGAGGAATGGGGTGGAGAGGAGAGAGGGGAGATGGTGAAAATAATGGTTATGCAGATATGAGAGGAGGTCGAATTGTGGAGTATTGTACAGATTGGCCTTTGGTGTGGTTTTGTACGGGTATAGAGACTCGAGAGTTTTGTAACGCAAGTCTGTTTCACTGTAGTGACCAGCGAGAATGTGAGAATGCGCGCTGGCGATATGCACCTCTATGATCAGTTCTCCGTAGTCGTGGGCTACACGACTGGCTCCAACGTCTGACGTCTAGCACGTGTATATCATCGCTGATTTCAAAGGCGAACCAGACTGCCACAATTGCACAGCTCTGACTAAACGCGCTGTTGTAGTTGTATTTCGTGTTGAACGTATGATTGTGTTCATTGTGTTAAGTTAAGTGTACAAGAAGAGAAGAGAAGAGCAGAAATAAGGACGATGAGACTCCACGCACATGATGAAAATCGAACCATCGATGATGCAGGGTTGCACACTGAAACATCTCGGGGCCCGAAGCTTCTTGCAGGTGAACAACTAGAAATATCGAAGGATGGAATGAAAGAAAACGAATTGAAGATGACGATGCACCATGCAATTAACGATAGAGTGTATATTATAAGCTCAAGTCAATTAATAAATATGAGCAACATGCAGTCGTGAAACATAATGTGCGTGTAACATAACCGAGTGATAACCGTTGCTTAAGTGCAATCTACAACCCCAAGTATAAAAATCCCCACAGCAGTCTACTGTCGTAATAATAGTCAATGGCCCCCTACTGTCGCCCAAAGACCCACCTAAAAACCCTTCCAACCCATCCCCATCTCCTTCCGGCACACCCACCCCTGTTCGTCTCCCTCACAACTATCTCCCTCCCCTCTCCCTCCCTGATGTGCATCTCACTCTCGGTTTCCACCTCCTCATCCGCTTCAATCGGCTCCCACTCAGTGCGTACTGCGCGCCGCCTCTCTTCACCGGTGCTGCGCATAGGAGCCTCAGCGCCGTCGTGGCCTGCACGCAGCTGTGCCACGCGGCGTTGGAGCGGACGGCGGACGCGGCGGCGTGCAGCGGTGGAGGGAGCACTGTGGGTATTGGGGCGTGCTGGCGGTGGTGCGGTAACTGTAGTGGTAGTGATGGTAGTGGGAGGCGCGCGCTCTGGCGTTATGAAAATGGTCGCATTGCGGCGTGGACGGCGCGGGGCCGGGAAAACTGTGTCTTGTTGTCTCTGCATCATGTTTGTGTGGTCGGTGGTTATGAGGTTGATGCGAGACGTGGTGAGGGTTGGGATGATGTGGGGGTTGGGATTTGTTTTGAGGGATGTGAGGAGGGAGGATGGAGGGCTGAACGCTGGGCTGGCGCTGGGCTGGCTGGACAGTGGAGCCTGAGTGCTGGCTTGTTGTCCCTCTGGCTGCACTGGAAATAACTCGGGCCGGCGTGTCGTCTTTTGTTTTCTATAAGAGATTCTGCATTTAAAGAAGAAACAATTCTATCTCTGGGCTGTATTTCAGCCCAAATCGTATGCCGCCAAGTTACCAACCGCTAGCACCGGTAGTGTTACCATATAGCGCGAGAAACTGTGGATTCTCGCGCTGAGGTCTGGGATTAATGAAGCTATGGAAAACGGTAATAATGGTTCTTTACCGCAGTTGCACACATATATGTTCGACTCCGGTCGGAGCATATCCGACAGATCACGGTGGTACCGGCCATGATGTAGAGTTAGTAGCGACTGGTTCCAACGGTCCTCAACAACCTACCAAACAGCCTCAGGTTTAAATTGAGAGCATATATGTCTGTATCTACCGCCCCCATTTTCACAGCCTCAACTTCACAGCTCTGGGCCAAAATTACTTTTACAGTCGTCTCTTGTTGAGCAGCCAGGTTGATTTCATGGCGCTGGTTTGACGCAGGTGGATAACTAGGACTGTCAAACGTGTGGGGTTTTGCTGAATTGCACCATGCCATTAACTGTTGCAGATGATGATTTTTCACTGTGAGGTGCAGTGTGCAGGAAGAGAAAGCGAAGAGCAGAAGAACGGCGATGAGAGGAAGCAGAAAAACACGATTACCATGAAACTTGAGCCATGAGTACATGTCACAAACCCGAGTGATACCCTTTGACCAAGTGCACGTTATAATTCCACCCCAAGGACAACCCATTCCCCCCCTCCACCACCGCCTCTACCCCACCGCAAAAGCCCACCACAAAAACCCCGCCACCCAGCCCCACGCCCACACCCACCACAAAACCGCCGCAACCCATTCCCATCTCTTTCCCCCCCCTCTTCCTCCCTGCCCTCTCTCCCATTCCTCCTTCCAATCCCCCTCCCCATGTCTCTCCACTTCGTCCCCGATCTCAATTGGCTCCCACCCCGTCCTGACCGCCCGCCACCGCTCCTCGCGCGTGCTGCGCATCGGCGCTTCCGCGCCCGCGTGGCCCGCACGCAGCTGGGCCACGCGGCGGGGGAGCGGGCGGTTGACGCCGCGGTAGCGCGGGATGTTGGAGGGGGCGCGGGGGCGCGTGGCGCGTGCTGGTTGTGTAACGGTGGTCGTGGTCGGGGGAGGGGTAAAGATGCTGATTGTAGCGTTGCGGCGGCGGCGCGGGGCGGGGGAGACGGTGGTTTGTGATTTGTGGTCGGACATGTCGGTGTGGTCGGTGGTTGTGAGCATTGTGGTAGATGTGGTGGGGGTTTGGATGGGGGTGCGGAGGGGTGGAAATATAGCGGAGCTGGCTGGGCTGGCTTTGGGCGTGTTGTCCCTCTCGCCGGGCTGGCCGCTGGAGATAGTTCCGCCTGGAGTGTCCGCTTTTTCTGTCCCTTCACATTCTGCGTTCAAGAAAGAAACAATACCGTATCCGTCATTTCCATCATCCCACCATATTCACCATCTGTACATTTCGCACTTTTTGTTGACACAGAACCATTCTGAAACAATACTTGACTGACTCAAGTATGGACGATTCCCGCACGCCAACCGGTCGACCTCTTAGTGCCTCAGAACCTGGGCTGGCTTTGGCTGTCGTTCAGTAAGTAGACACCGCAAACTACGTCGTTTGGCGTACCGGCCAGCCCAAGAAGCAAGCAGCCAAGAGAACAACCACTAGCAACGGCAGTACGTTGCCATGTGAACAGACAACTGTGACTGGCGTGGAATCAACACGGCAATGAAACACATTGTTCTTTACTGCGATCGCACACTTATACGCCATCCAGTGCGTGGCTTTGGTTCGCGCAACGATCTTGTTTCGATCGAATCCAGCGCGGTGGGCCTGAGTGCTCGCCAGAGGATTTCGTTTCAGTAACCACTTCGTGCTCAAGCCGCTTGAGATTCAGCTATGGGTAACTTAGCATTGCGTCGGATAGAGAAGTGTCAACAGTGGCTATGCTAGTTACCTGGCTCGATAGCGTGCTGCGTAGGTCGATAGAAAAAGGGAGTGTTGAGTTTGCTGAAGTGATCAATTTGTAGCCTCCGTGGCACTTTGGGTAGCGGATAGTTGTAATAGAGTTTGTGATTGGATAAAGGGAGGCCTAGAAGAGCTTTTGTGTCTACTGGGGACTGTGAGAACGAACGATGCGGTGTGGTTCAAAATGTGAGTTGGTTGAAGGGAGCAGGGAGGTAGACGAAACATAGGAGTTGACGGCATGGTGGAGTCTGGCAAAACCTATACTCGAGAAATCTAGCAGCGGCACGCCCTACCCAGACTGCCAAATATGCCAACATCAACGTGCACAGTACAGCCGCAAACCAATACACCCACGTACTCATGATTTCCATCTGTATGAATGTCGGCGTGTCGGCGTTTTCCTCAGCCCCAACCCTCAATATCGACACCTCGCCAACATCGGCCCCACCACGGCGTGAATGACCATTGTAGATCCCGATTTCTAACAGCTACGGAGCTCCGGTGGCGGTGGATTGCAGGGGTTGTGCGGGCCCGAGCCGAGTGGATATGGTGCCGTCCTAGAGGATAGAGTGCAGTGGTTGGGGAAAGGGACTAAGAAACAGGGGACTTTGGAGTGGTGGAGTATTCGATAGTAATTTGGTGGTTGTTGTGTTAGGGTTATACTGGATTGAAGGTTCTGTTAACCGGTCGACATCGGGTGCCCACCTATCCTGCAGCCCGCGGGATAGTGACCACGGTACCGGTTGCAGTTAGACGAGCGTTTAGTTAGAACAGTAGTAGCCATCTAATAGATTAATTACAAGCTGGTAACTGACAAATTGTCTTACAAAGATGCGGTTCTTACAAATTGAGACGAGTGAGACGGCGTGCGGGATGTCGACTGAGTTGGATATTATGATACAAGACGGCTGGCCATGGTATATATACCACGACTTCCGCTGGGAGCAGTGGGTATCTCTTCAGAACACCAGTCTCATACAAACCATCAACAAGCAGCAATATACAAGACAAACACCACGCTTCATTAACCACAAGCCACATCTCTCTCTCCAGAACTCTAGTATCAAATTTCTACCACAAAACCAACACAATGTCTACTACTAGCCTCCCCACCGAGATCTCCCAATACCGCATCGACCTCTCCCGCCTCACCCCCACCGACCCCTTCGCCACCCTCCACCTCACCACTGCCCCCCTCCCCACCATCACCCCCGGGCACGTCCTCATCAAAATGCACGCCGCCGCCCTGAACCACCGGGACCTCCTCGTCGCACGCAACGACGCCAACTACGTCCCGACCACCACAGGGATCATCCCCCTCGTCGACGGCGCCGGCCTCGTAGTCTCCACCACCTCCGCCACCTTCCCCGCCGGCACCCGCGTCTTCTTCACGACAGACCCGCAATGGCAGCAAGGCACCGACAGCGCCGACTGCCGCCCCGCCGCGTCCCTCGGCGCCGGCGCCACGTCAGGGGCGCTGACGCAGTACCTGTCCGCGCCGGAGTCCCTCCTCGTGCGCGCACCCGCGCACCTGTCGTGGGCACAAGCCGCGGCGCTGAGCGCCGCGCATGCCACCGCGTGGAACATCCTCTTCCACGGCCCTGCGCCGCTGCGGCCGGGGGACGTGGTGCTGACGCAGGGCACCGGCGGCGCGAGCGCGGCGGCGATCCAGGTTGCGGCGGCGGCGGGCGCGGTCGTGATTGCGACGAGTTCTAGCGACGAGAAGCTGCAGATCGCGAGGGAGCTGGGGGCGACGCATTTGGTGAACTACCGCAGCACACCGGGGTGGGGGCAGGTGGCGCGGGAGTTGACGGGCGGGCGCGGGGTGGATCATGTTGTCGATGTGGCGGGCGCGGCGACGCTGCGGGAGAGTTTGCACGCTGTGAGGCAGGGGGGGTTGGTCACGCTTGTGGGGTTTGTTGGGGGACTGGAGGAGGTGGTGCCGCCCGGGGTGATTGTGCAGATTATTTCGGGTGCGAAGACGGTGCGCGGTGTGCTGAGTGCGAGTAAGAGGATGGTGGAGGAGATGGCGAAGGCTGTGGAGGTGAGCGGGATTGTGCCGTATGTGGGCAAGGTGGTGCCGTGGGAGAGCGCGAGGGAGGCGTATGAGACTATTGCGGCGGGGACGGTGGTGGGGAAGGTGGTGGTTGAGATTGCGGAGTAGAGTGTAGATGTTGGAGGACGATTGGGAGGGGGAAGTTGAGCGTTGTGGTGGAAGGAGGATTTGAGATTCTGGAATTATAACGGTCTTTACTGTGTCTGTGTCTTGCTAGAGAGGTATTGATAGTGTGTGTAGTGTTTCGTAGATTATATAACTCAGTGATAGATGCAAGGCATCTGCAAAAACTCCACATTTTATTTGGCCCATCTTCGTTCTATCGCACTTGATGTCCATGCGCACGTAATACGACAGACTAATTTCTACTACACCCACTATTTTCCGGCCGAGATGCGGCTACCATGGTGTTTTGGCGCACCCTTCTTGTGCATCGATTCTCAAATTCGGTGAAGAACCTGCAGAACCTTCTCGAGGATTACGTTTGATCCGTTTCAACAAAAAGAAGAACAATGGTGAATAGGGAGAGATGATGGAGAGGACGGACATGGTATTCTGTGTTCTTTGAATGCAGACTTCGTGAAGGGAACACAAAAGGAGCCACGCCAGCCCAAGTTCTCTCCAGCCCTACCAGAGGGACACCGCCTAACAACAGCCAACAAGACGGCACCCACGGCCACGATAGCCAGCCCAGCAGTCTCCCCTATACCTCCACCCCTCTCCCACCTCATCTCTCCCACCACCGCATCTACCACAATGCTCACAACCACCGACCACACCAAAATGCAAGACACACTCTTCCCGGCCCCGCGCCGCCGCCGCAACGCCACAGTCAGCGTCTTCACCCCTCCCCCCGCCACGACCACCGCACAAATAGCACGCGCCCCCCGCCCCCGCGCCCCGTCAAACATCCCGCTCTACCGCGGTGCCACCCGCCCGCTCCCCCGCCGCGTCGCACAACTGCGTGCGGGCCACAAGGGCGCTGAGGTGCCTATGCGGAGTACTCGCGAGGAGCGGTGGCGGGCGGTGCGGACGGGGTGGGAGGCTATTGAGATTGGGGACGAGGTGGAGAGACATGGGAGGGACGAGGTGGAGAGACATGGGAAGGACACGGGAGAGGGGGAAGGGGAGGGAGGGGAGGGAGGGGAGGAAGGGGAGGGAGGAAAAGGGGGGAGACAGGGATGGGGGTGGGCGTGGAGATTGGTTGCGGCGGTTTTGGGGTGGGTGTGGGCGTGGGGATGGGTTGGGGGGTTTTTGTGGTGGGTTTTTGGGGTTGCGTAGAGGGGGGTTGAGGGGGTTGTACTTGGGGTGGAATTGTAATTTTTGGAAATTGGGCTTGGGCACAGGTTGTCACGCGGTTTGGTGACACGTACGTCATGGCTTACGTTTCATGGTACTCTTTGCTTCATCTCATCGCCCTTCTTCTGCTCTTCTCTTTCTCTTCCTTTTCTGCTTTCCCTCATCGCCCTTGTAATCTCCTCTTTCCTTCCTCTCATCGCTCTTCTTATCTCCTCTTTCTCTTCCTTTACACCTCACCCGACAATCAAACACGATCTTTCTGCCATCTGCAACAGTTCATGGCTTGGTGCACTACCCCGACACGTTGTTTTTTGTTATATTCTCCTTCGAAAGTTCTCATTGTTCACCTACGAGGAACTAGCGTGATGAGACCAGCAATGAGTTGATCTGCTCCACAAGCAACGACGACTACAGCATGTATAGTCCATAGGTGCGCAATTGCGGCAGTGCCGTTCACTTTGGCGGCTGCAAATGGTAGACACAGACATACATGCCGTCGAACCTGAAACCATTTTGAAAGTTGATGAGAAATACTGAATGAACCATTAGCTACTTCTGCATCAAATCATCCGTCGGATCAAGTAATTCCTTGTAAAAGAGTCAAGACACTGCTGATATAGCTTCCGAGCTGCATTGTGGATGGATCACTACAGCTACGACTCTGTACAATTGACTTTACAAAGAACACGCTCGCACTTTCATCTATAGCATTCCTGGGCACCGAATTGGATAATTAAACATCTGCCTGATGCAGCATGTCGATTCAAGGCTGTCAGTACATACGATAGATAGCTCCGACGAACGTTGTTGGATCGGCTCACGCCGGTGGAGATTTACAGTGCTAAGCCCTCCCAGCGGTCTTCTGTTGGAGATGTATAACCAACCTGGGGTGCAAAGTTGACAGTTCCGACGTCTGCACCAGAAAATTCAAACTGCGGTTCTCATGTCTGTTGGCCATCCTCAACAGCTGGCAAGAAGCGCGACATTCCATTGCCGTTGTTGCACAAACGTCTGAACACCACACCCCTGCACGCTACCCGGCACCTTCCGCTACCCGCCCTGCCAAGCGATCTTCTCTTCCCTGGCAGCCCTAAACCCTATCCCCCAAAATCTGGAAAATCTCCTCCACCTCAGTCAACGCTTCTCTGGCCAACAGCAACAACCAGCCGCCACCACATCACCCGCGGCGCCCTCGCCATGTCGTTACGAAACCTGCTGTCGCTGTCCGGCAAGTACCTGCCCTTCATTTCGAAGGCTGCTGCGCCGGCGAAGGTCGCCGCCACAGCGTCGTCAAAAGTGAGCGCCGACGTCAGCCCGCCACCGAGCGAAGCCGCAGCGCCGCAGCCCACAGATGCACCCACTCCAGCGCCTTCCTCGCCCGAAACTCCTAGCACGCCTGCTGCCGACGCCGCCCTGACACCAAACGTCGCAGCTCCGCCACCTACACCCGAAATCCCGAGAACGCTCATCGCCACCGCCGCAGTCCCAGAGCCCGCGCCCAAGTTCAAGGGCAAGGGCCAAAACAAAGGCCCCGCGCCAAACCCCGAGCGCGTCGAAGCGGTGCTGCAGCAGATCGTCGCCGGCTTCCCGAAGTTCGGCTACAGCCGCAAGATAACCAAGCCAAAGCTGCTGAAGGCGTTGTCCAAGAGTCCCGAGTTCCAGGTGGGTGCGCAGCTCCCCGCGGCAATCGACCGCTTCTACGCCGAGGGGTGGGTAAACCGGCTGCCCGGAACCGCGAAGGCGCCGGTGGTGATCCCGAAGCACCCGACGGCGGTGGCGCAAGCCTTCGAGGACGCGTATGTAGCGCCAGACGAGTTTGTGGTGGGCAGCCCGCCGGCGGTGCCCGGGAAGGACCCGCTGTTGAAGATCATCCGCGAGCGCATCGCGGACCCGTGGGTGCTGTACTGCTTCGACGAGGCGGCAATCACGAAGAATGGCCAGTTCGTGGGGTGGAAGAAGACGCTGGGGCGCGTGTCGACGCTGATTCATGGGAAGGACGAGGAGGCGAAGGCGAAGCGTGAAGCGGTCTTGGCAGCGCTGACGGCCGTGAAGGCCGACGTCGCGCCGATCGTGCATGCCAAGCAGATGCAGATCGCGGAGCAGGTGAAGCTCGAGAAGAAGCGCGCGATGAGTGCGGCGCAGCGGGAGCGGTCGTTCGCGATGCGGGATCGGGTGGTGGAGAAGGAGAGACAGAAGGAGCAGAGGGGGACGCACGAGAAGGAGGTGCGCGGCCCGGTGGAACCGGTCGTGGTGAATCCCGGGGAGAAGCTGAAAGGTATGGCGTCTGCGATGTGATGATGTGAGGGGCGCAGTGGCTGATGGCGTGCAGAGTTTCTCGAGTTCCGCAGCCAGCAGAATCGGGCGCCGGTGACGATGACGCCGGGGGCCGTGCAGGCCGCGGTGGCGACCGCGTGGGCCGCGGAGCGCGCGCTACCGAAGGTCTGGTCCGACCTGCGGTACATCACAGAGCCGGCGAAAGTGTGGTCGGATCTGCGATACGTCGTGGAACCGGCGAAAGTCTGGTCCGACCTGCGCTACGTCGCGAATGAACCGGCGACGATCGTTGAAGAGAACGCGGAGGAGCTGGAGGAAGACATCGAGATCTACGACGACGTCGTTGACGAAGAGGTCGACGTTGATGAGCTCGACTCCGACTTTGTCACCGAAATAAACTACCTCGACGACAGAGTACGGCCGCAGGGCAGCACATGGTGCGACCTGGCCTACACCGCGCCCGCCGTCGCCTCGCCCCACCCCAGCCTGCACGAGATCGCCGCGCAATCCGCGTCCGCCGTCCCCGCTGCCGCTGTCGCCCCACCACGCCGCGGGCTCCCGTCCCTCGATGAACAATCCGCCCTCTTCTCGGCGCCCACAACGCAAACCAAGCGCTCGACCACCGAAGTCGAAAAAGCCTGCCTCTTCTCCGCCAGCGTGTACGACAACAACGCCGACCTGGCCGCGTCGATCCCGCAGTTCGCGCTGCTGGGCAACGCCTACCCTCTCAAGCCGTCCGCCGGCGACGCGCTCCCCTCCGACCGCCGCATATTCCAGAACACCAACCACCCGTCGTCGTACTTCGTCTGCGGCCTGCAGGGCTCGGGCAAGTCGCACACGACCTCCTGCATCATCGAGAACCATCTCCTCGCGTCGCCGCTGCTCGGCTCGCTCGCCGTCCCCTGCTCCGCGCTCGTCTTCCACTACGCGCAGTTCACGTCCCGCGCCACCTTCCGCCCCGCCGAAGTCGCGTTCCTCGCGCACCCCGCGCGCGACCACCCCTCCGCCCCTGCCGCAACGCCAGTCAACATCCTCGTGTCGCCCAGCAACTACCACGGCCTCGCTGCCGCGTACTCCGCCATCCCCGGCATCAACGTCTACCCGCTGCGCCTCCCCGCCAGCGCCCTCGGCGTCTCCGCGCTGCTGTCCCTCATGTCGTTCGACACCTCCACCACCCCCCCGCTCTACCTCGGCCAGGTCACCAAAGTCCTCCGCGACATGGCCGCGTCGTCCCCCTCGGGCGGTCTCAGCTACCTCGACTTCCTCGACCGCCTCGACAGCCTCCGCCTCTCCTCCGCCCAGCGCGGCCCCCTCCAACAGCGCCTGGACCTCCTCGAATCCTTTCTCGACCTCTCCTCCGACGCCCCACCACCGCACTTCCAGTTCCCCCCCGGCTCACTCACAATCGTGGACCTGTCCTGCCCGTTCGTCGATGAATCCACGGCCTGCGTCCTGTTCAACACGCTCCTCGGCCTGTACCTCGAAGCCCCGGCTTCCGCCGCGGGCAAGCTCGTCGCCGTCGACGAGGCGCACAAGTACCTCAACACCACCACGCCGGCGTCAAAGCTGCTGACCGACCAGCTGCTGTCCATCATCCGCCAGCAGCGGCACTACGGCGCGCGCGTCGTCGTCAGCACGCAGGAGCCGACGGTGAGCCCGAAGCTGATGGACCTCGCGAGCGCGACGGTCGTGCACCGCTTCAGCTCGCCGGAGTGGTTCGAGGTGCTAAGGAAGCATATCAGTAAGGCCGCGCCGGACGAGGGGCGGGCGCTGTTTGAGAGCATCGTGGAGCTGGGCGTGGGGGAGGCGGTGGTGTTTGCGCCCAGTGCGGTTGTGGCGGGCGAGGGGGGGGAGGGGCGGAGACTGGGCCCCAGAGGCATGAGGGTGAAGATGCGCAAGAGGATTACGTGGGATGGCGGGAAGAGCGTGATGGCTGTGAGGTAGGGGAAATGTGTGTAATATAGTGTAAGGATTTCTCAGCTACTGGTTTTTGGCGTTTGGGATGTAGAATAGAGTGTGTGTATATAGTAGTAAAAACGGGTCGTGTTGAAAAGTTAGAATGATATCATTAGTGCGACTATTTTCAGACCCGACACTTCTTGTTTGAATGCAGATATCATTATAGGAAGAGGATAGTTGTGAAGGTCTTGTTCGACCTAAATTACAGTGTGTGTGTGTGTGTGTGTTACACAGAAGCGTAGAGAGACAGCAAAGAAGATGAATTACAGGAGCCAGAGTGCCTCACGCCAAGCCACCTGGAATTCCCACTTCTGCACGAGGTATCACTCGGTTTTGTCATGTGCGGCTCCATCCCTTCGCCTATATATATTTCTGCGTTCCTCTGCTGTTCCTGTACACTTCACTCAATCAACACAATAGTACACCTTGTACATTCCCCATCAGAGAGCGAAAACGCACGCCCCACAGACCTAAGTCTCTGGGGTAAAACCTTGCTGGACGTTTGTAAATCGGTAAGTTAGAGTTCTGAAAACCCTCTTTCTGCAATCCACTGACCTTGCGATACCCAGAATACCACGATAAATATCCAGAGAGTTGGAAGAAATGCTCTACCATTTGAGGTAGCTGGGCCTGCGGAGACAACTATATCTATCCAGTTGGAAACCGGAATGCCCTCGCTGGAGCAAGGAAAGTCGAAGGTAGGACTCATATTTTAGCTCATGAGGAGACTGTTTCTTGAGGTTAACTTTAATATTGTGTTCTGCATAAGTAGCCCTTCGGCTATCGCATCGCCCCTCGGAAGTCCAGGACTCTACAACTGAGATGTCATCCCCGCTCGCACCAAACCCCGACGTCAATCAAATGCGGTTTTACATATTTCGGGAAAACTCCCAAGAGGCGGATTTTCCCCGCTTCGAACCTGCCGGTGTGCGGTGCATCTTGACTCTAGCCCCAATCCTTGATTGCAGCTCTGAGCAAAGACGCGCCATTGTCGAGTATGAACGTGTGCGACTACAGATTCTAGAGATCTTAGAACAGACCGACGCCGGACCGTCGTGGTGCATGCTATTGGCAACCATTCAATCCGATCCGCAGCCGGCTCTGGGAACACCATTCATCGTTCCCACCATCATGATATACTGCAACAATCTCCAACGATGCTACCATGAGCTGGCGAAGGCAGATACATATCTGCGTATCGAGGTACGCAAGGGTGGTATAGCCTTTAATGTCGGAACCCGAGAGAGCCCCTTCAACTACTGGTATAACGAAATAGCAGGTCCGGGGCGCAGCATCGGGGTCGAAGGAGTAAAATCTTCCGGCACCCTGGGGGCGTATGTGCACAACAAGGCCACCTACGAAATATACGGGGTCACGACTGCACACGTTACGATGATGCATCTGCACGAAACAAACGACCGCCTGCCAATCACGTTGTTGGAGAATGACCAAGTGAAGATGGTCTCAAATTCGGACCAGGATCATGACAAGGAGCTGATGGATTCAAAGAACCTACTCGACAGTGCCATTAAGAAAGACGAAGATTTTGGTGGAATATGCCCGAGGCGGGCCAAGATACGGGCAAACGCACAAGCACACTATCAAAGCGTGCTACAAAGCGACCGAAGCTTGGGGATGGTCCAATATTCACAGCTGTCGATTGTCGACACCCCGCAGACGGGTGGCAAGTCTTGGAAAGACGTCGGGCTGGTTGAAATCAGAGATGGTCAGTCAGAATTCGTCACATAGATAAGCTGGCACAAACTAACGGTGTATTAGATCGCATGGGAAACTCGGTTTGCGGATTTGGAACAGCGGAAGCCACTAACACTACGGTTACCGGCCATGCGCCTATCACCCCAGGCATGAAGGTGATGAAAGCAATAGGCCGCACCACGAGCGCCGGAGCAGGCCTCGTCAACGGCACCCCGGCCGACTGCCGCATCCTCTGCCCGCACCTGACCTCCTCGCCCGCCTTCTCCACGCGCGAATGGGTCGTCCTCCCCGAGCGGCCAGCCGGGCACCCGTTCTCCGACGCCGGCGATTCGGGGTGTGCGATCCTCACCCGGCGAGAGTTTCATGAATGCGCGGTTGTTGCCATCGTTGTTGCTGGGGCGAAGGTGGACTGCGAGGAGGGTGGGGAAGGAGAGGGGGAAATAGTGTCCTGGGAAGAGAGGATTAGGAGCGGACGGAATAGTGATGGCAGCCCGGGGTATGGGGGCTCCGTGGCGATTGTGACCCCCGCGGAGGAGGTGCTGCGGTATCTGGCGCGGGATCTGGGGGCGGAGTTTGAGTTTGGAATTTAGGCTTAAAGACGGGGGTGGTCGTGAGGTGTGCCGGGGTTCTGGCGGTGTGTTCGTGGCCGCAAAGCGGTGTGTTTAGAGCTGAGATAGTTAGGTGTTTTTCTTGTTTTTTTTGCATTTTTTTGTATTTTTTTGTATTTTTGTATTTTTGTTTTCTTGTTGGGATTAGTTGACAATTTCGTCGACAGAAAGTATATTTTTGACTACTTTGACAATACTACCCGTTGCGCGACTATCATCATGCTCCAAACAACCATTTGTCAAGTTTGCTGATGGTTCTTCGAAATGGCGGATGTATGTGGGGAACGATTAGAACTGAAATAAACTTCTACTACTCTACCTAATATATAACCAAATCTGTGACCTCCTCCCAAGACCCGAATCCGATACGTGACTCGGGCTAAGGTGTAGTTCGTGTCCTTGTCTCGACAGTAGAAATTCATTTTTCTACAAGAACTGCGGACTGCTGGCATTGTTCCCAACCGTTGGCCGTAACATAAAACTCATTGCTGCCACTGTGACGAGGTACATACATCGACCCAGCATTCCGCTCGTCCCGCTAACAGTCGTAGTCGCAGGATCAACCACTCTCGTCCAGGCTTTGTATAGAAATCACACGGATATCTCGTCTTCGCAATGGTAAAGGCACAACATGCATCCACCCCAAACTATCGAACTTTCATGAGTCACGTTTGCGGTCACGCCTTACATGACCCGCGGAGGGGTAAACTCCGCGGGGGTCGGGCATGGAGAGAACAAGAATTCTGTTCTTGGGGCAAACTGGGCGGGCGATATTCCGGCCGCCAGAGCTGCTGTTGGAGATTTCAAACGATATATTTGTTGCCCGGTTATCGTCAAAGTCACGCTGTGTTGATTTTCTGCAGGGTTTGTTGGAGAGCTTGAGCGAGACGTTCTTCGGGTGGCTGTTACAGTGCTCATCTGCAGTAGTCCATGCAACTATGCGCGTCCTCGCCACGGTCTCAATTCTCAGCCATCCCTGTCCGCATCCCCACCTATCCCGTGAACCGACTTTGAGGTCAAAACTGTTTCCAGCTAGAAACGGTAGTAAACAGTAGGAGCACAGTCTACTCACTTTTCCTGTCTGAGTATATAAAAAGCCTCTGTCAAGCTAGAATCACACATCAACACAGTCACTCACGGTGAAATTGATTAGTCGGTCAATCGGAAGAGGTAGAGATCTGCAATCAAAGTGTACTATATTATTTCTAAAAGGTTTTAGACAGAATGACCCCGTTGTGCCCGCCCCATCCACCCTGCTCACAGCCTCCACGCCGACCAACCACCAGATATCGACTTTCTGCCGCCCGCCCAGGGCAATATTTTCGTGAAACCACTCCCCTCCAATATGATACCTCTTCCCATAGCTCCAGTTCTGTGCCGCAAGCTGCAAACCCGCCCAGAGCCCCCAAAAACCTGTGTTCCGCCCAGCCCTCAAATTTTCTCTACCTTAGAAAGCGGCGGGCAGCGGGCAGCGGGCAGCAAAGATTTAATATCGATGAATTGAAGCATGGCAGCACCAGTGACACCTCATTAAGGCCAGTATCGAGCTAAGGATTCCTGGTGGCAGGGGTGACTCAAGCAGGAGGGTTATTTTTGAAAGTGGCACAGAATAGGTGCCCTGGACGGTTCCGCGACAGCACGTAATTGGTGAAAGAAACTTTGGGGGTTTGGTTGACTGGGTCATTCCATCAATTATTCACTAAACAGGGTCATTCTGTCAATTATACAATAAATAGGGTCATCCCGTCAAATTTGGTTAAAAGGAGGGTCATTCTGTCTAAACCCCGCATTTCTAAATCTAGCCGGCAGCAATTTTGACCTCAAAGCCCGTTGATGGGATACCGTACCATCCCATCGATATCCCTGACAACCTATAACACACCCGCTGTTCATTGACGCACGCCGCACTGTTTCACGCCAGCCGGCTCCACGATGCATCTTGCATCTGCCCGTCGCATATATAAGTCGTTGCGTCTGCGTCCTACTTGATCTCCAGACCACCAAACTCCATTACTCCAAGCCCGCCGGTCGGAACTTTTTCAAACCACACCACGCGCTTTTACCGTCGCTTCTTGCCTATCCTTTTCTTCTTGTATTCCGACAATGCAGTTCCCCGCCCCCACCGTCCTCTGCGTGCTTCTCGCTGCGCTTGCCACCGCCGCGTCCCCGCTCCTCAAATTCGACTCCCGCCTCTTGATATCGTCGCTGACAACCGAAAAAATCGAAGCGATCGCGCCGAAGTCCGCCACGTGCCCCCCCGTTCCCCAGGGCGCCGTCAACGAGTGCCGCACCGCCGGCCAGGCGCTGGTGGCAATCGACATACACTTTGGGAACTGGACCTCGATTGGCGAGGGCGCCGCGTTGCTGTCGACGATGGCGTTCGAGAGCGACGACTTCAGATTCAACCGCAAAAAAGTCCCGGGGCGGGCGGTGCAGGGGACGAGAGCTATGTTGACAGCGAAGTGGGTGCGGATATACGCAAAGTATGTGTCATCTGTGCTGGGCCTGTCATCTAGGCTAGGCTATGGGAACGAAATAGACGATAGCAACGGCGAGGCGGCGCTGCAGGCTGTGTGGGCTGACACGTATAGTTTCGGTGCCGCGGGGTGGTATTTGCTCCATACGAGTGAGTTCAACGGCGGCTGCCCGTCGGAGACGAGGCTGCAGTTGAATAATGAAGGGTGGGCTGGGTTTGAGAACTATGTTACGAAGTGTCTGCGGAGGCCTATGGACGAGAAGAGGAAACAGAAGTGGTGTATGGCGGTTATGACTCTGAAGCCGGATAACATGGTGATGCCTGCGGAGTGTAGCACTAAGACGTGACGCGTCTGCGGGCGTCGACAGGTGTGTTCAGAACTGCGACAGACAGTGAGATTTCTCTGGATCCGATGAAAACCATCTGATAGCGCTGAAATTGGTGGGGATTGACGCATCGCGGTTCGATGTTTCGAATACGCAACGTGTGGTGTCAGTTGAGGTAGATACAATTAGAACCTAAGCAACGTGTAGTTTGGATATCTAGTACTTATCGGAATTAGCCACGGCAAGTCGAGGTAAAAATATATTGGTCAGAAAACCGTAGCTGGATAGCAGGGCGAGATTTTGGGTTCTCGGTAATTGTGAGATTGATGCTTGGATTGATGTCCCAATAGCACCGCTGAATGTTTTGCTATTAAGGATGATACAACTTCACGGCATACATAACACTTCTGTTCTGAGTTTCCATATAAAATCCCTCCTCACAACCCGAATTCCCATTCCACCAATTCCCATCATCTCATAACCATTCTGTGGCACCATTGCCGCCTCTCAAACCCCACAGCACCGCTCATCAAACATCCAAATCCCGCGGCGGTTCCCACATAATCTGTATCGGATTCATAAACATATCCACAAAGCTCTCCTCCTCCTCTTCCTCCAGCAACGCCGCAGCCTCCATGGCAGCTGCGCTTTCGCGCGCAAACGCCTCGCTCTGCAATCGCTGCTCTTCGCGGGTGGCCATGGCGATGATCGCGATTAGAGTTATTGTTAAGAGCGCTGTTAGGGCGACGATGAAGACCCACAGCATAATTGTGGTTTATTTCGGCGGACACGGAGGGGTTTGGTGCGAGAGGAGTTTCGGTTGGTTCGAAGTGGGGGGTTTGGAACTCCCGAGTGGCGATGCGATGGGTAAGCCCCGAAGGTTTATTTGTGCAGAAAAATATTCGGCGGTATTAGAGTTAAGCTTGCGCAGTCTCATTTAGAGTATAGAACTATGAGGCATACCGTGTACGTTTCTGTTCACGAGAATCCATTCTGTTTTCTGATCAAATGAACATAGCCACGGCGGTAGTAATAGATACTCTACAGTGCATCTCGAATCTCTCGATATATCGTGGTATCCTGGGAATAGCAAGGTGACTGCAGTGAAGAAATAGAGTTTTCGGAGCTCTAACCAAGTGATAAACATTTCACCCTCCTGTGAGTCTGGACTCCATGCACAGACAAGTCCTAACTTTAATGAAATGATTGCGATCATGATCATGATGATTCATTCTACAGGTGTTATAAAGTGAAGCCCTTAGAAGCCAACTTTCGGCAAGCTCTCAGCTTGGTTAATCGATTCCGGCATCGTTGAAAATCCGACATAATTCGCACACGTGACCACGCTCCGAACAAAATTAATTAATAACCCCGCCGTTGCTTCTTCGTGGTAGTCTCAGGCGCTGCTGCTTCATCAACTCTCACCACCTCGATTTCATCTCTGTGCTCCCAGCAACTTACTACTATTCCCTCGTTATCCTCTGAATCTTACTTTTCGGAAATTCTCTCTTGCTCCTCTCACCGTAAATACAACCGGCATACACCACCTCTGTCAGAAATGGCGAAAAATGATAACCCAGCGGAACCAATACCACCAGCTAAAGACTCCCAGACTCAGCTACCGATTCCGCCTAGAACGATCCAGATTAAAGTTCGCGAGGCCTCACGCCCACCTCCTTTCCACTATTGTCAATTCGTTTTAACGCCTGCAGAAGTGCACTCCGTGGAACAGCAACATATGAACGCTCCCATCGGGGTGTTGGAGGTGATCCGCAATACCGATTCATACCGGAAAAACGTCTCGATCTTCGCTACGATTAGTCATGAGATCTCACATGGAACGCTCGGATCATCACCAGAGACTGTAATACAGTTAGAGGTCACTCCCTTTTCAAACAAGATCGAAGAAATGATGAAAACCGTGCGCCAAGATTTGGAGGAAGTCCGGGGATTGACACAGGGTCTCGTGGACGCGGCTGCTCCGAGCATTCTGGGAACATTGTTGAACGTGTTTCTGCAAAATCAGTTCAGTTACTCGGGATTTTTGCGCGATAGAAAAAGCCTCATTGCGGGGATCTCGAAAGAGAATCTGGCGATGAAGCTGGGAGTTCCGGTTTTGCTAGCGCCAATTGAGTTCTTTGAGGCTTACTTCCGCGGGAGCGGGACCAATGCTGCCCATATTACAGCGAGCCTGCGGATGGCCGCACTCGTGGTCCATAAATTCCCCACGCCGAAAAATGGGGGAAAGCTTGAACCGATGGAAGAACGCCACTTCAGCGCGCTTCTGTCAGCTGTCTTCAAAGTCGAGGCCGGAATGGAACCATGGCTGTATTACCAGTCGGGAAATGACCGAAACATTAGCTGCATACCAAGAAAGTCGAACACGCCAAAGAAGAATTTGGAGCGGAATCCTCAGGCCGGGGCCCAGATGTCAACTCTCTCGAGAAAATCGAAAACCGATAGAAGGATCTTGAACAAGGGCCGTCTGCTGAAATCGTTTCCGAAGAAAAGGGATTCGCCAGTTGAAAAGACGGATATGAAGACAGATGAACGTGGCGAGTCAAGCGTCTGGCCGGGTAGCAAAAACCAGAGTTCGTCGCCTGCGCGGAAGAGAAGCCCACAAAAGCCCAAAGACACCCGTAAAAGAAAGGGCAACAAGCAACATCGTGGCATCAAAAATACAAAGACCAACAATAGCTCAGTCGTAACTTGAACGGACGCAGGACCCAATTGCTCATAGGTCTATGGCGAGGTTGGGCGCCCACATAGAAATATAAATCTGCGGTTTTCAACAACTGAAGAATTTTAGCCCGTGACAAGCGCTATTGCCGTCCAATAGGTGTTAGATGAAAGTATGATCGAGGTTGTTGTGAGGGTAAGTATTCAGGAAGAGAAGCAAAGAGAGGTATAAAAGCGATGGGACATAGGACATCTGTGAGACACCAGCGGGTGAAGCACATGTATGTAATCGTGTGATGTGTTTCAGAACGGAGTAAGCTCAACTTGGAAGCACGTTTTATTAGCTCAGGCTGGTGACTAATTGCGGGCGCACAGTCACGTGCGGCCAGTAACACCTAAGCGGCCAAGGCCATGTGATCAAAACCGAACTATCAACAATGCGGAATTGCCCCCACTTCAACACAATGTACTACGATTTGTCATATAAATCAAATAAACTGTGCTCTGAAGGTACCGAACTTCAGCTAGCTCATCGGGCGCTCGGTATTTCCACCTAAAAAATGGCTTACCGAATGTAAATGCTATAAAAAAGCAAATAAATCCCTAACCCTATTTGACGCGGCTAGAATGGTGGCATGCAATGAAATACGCAGAAAGAAACATAAACCGTTTAGTTTATTTAAGCCTGTGTCACACGTTTCCACAACAGTACTTGGCGATGTCACGGTAAGTATCATGTCAGCAAAGGTACATTTCGAGATTTACACGTCACCCCGGTTGCTGCCTAATTCAGCGCTTAAATATCGCCTCACAAGCCGAATTCCACAGTGACGGCCGTTTCTCTTTGCTCACGAACGTGCACAACTATGAGCGCATTTCATCTTCCCAACGAACTTGTGCTGTTGATCGCTTCGAATCTTGACCATACAGATGTTGTCAACCTCCAGCGCACCAATCACAGGCTTTTCGAGCT
The DNA here is from genome assembly GCA_024516215.1 of Geopyxis carbonaria. Taxonomy (NCBI): domain Eukaryota; kingdom Fungi; phylum Ascomycota; class Pezizomycetes; order Pezizales; family Tarzettaceae; genus Geopyxis; species Geopyxis carbonaria. Next base: position 752,273 of record JAJJXG010000028.1, read on the forward strand.
TCTTTCGCCGGTGGTATGGAAATCTGTAATGTTCGGCTGCAGCTGCAGTTCCTTCGAAGAGCACGGCGATCACGAACTTTCCATCGAAAGAATCGGGACTGCCGGATTTTATCCGCTGGACGCACCGGACTTTACTAGAGATCGTAATGAACCCAGGTTCGATATTTCGTACATCAAGCTCGGCCCACGGGTGCTCGCAAGCCAGATAACACCCTGCATCTACGATGAAAACAAGAAAGAAGGCGATCGCCTTCTTGTGGATGAGCCCTGCTTGGGGCCCCAGCTGGGTCTGATACGACACGCAGTGTTTTTGAGTACATTCTTCCACGACAACATCGACGGTACCGGGGAACCTGGATTTCGCATAGCGCGCTTGCTGCGGAAACTGACAGGTCTCAGGAAGATTGTCATTGTGATAGAAAAGCAGAATGGTTGGAATACGAATTATACGAAGCATTTCAATCACCGGTACCGCCCCGATGTGGAGGTGCCGTTGCCAATGTGTCTGGTCAAAATACATCCCGAGCTGCGCTACGATCTGTGGATGCAGCCATTTCTCGATGTTTTCAGAAACTCCGAAAAAGTTTCGTTCGAAATTTACACTCCCTTAGGTCCCGCTGATCTCCACGCGCCGCGTCACGACGAACATTCGGTCATCCCTGAGACGTCTTTCCACGCTATTCACAAACTTTGGGGCCATGTGCGTATCGCAGGTTTAAGCTTTTCCATAGTATCAAATCGAATCCCGAGCATACCTACGAAGAGAGACTTGCGTGGAAGATTCCCCTATTGGAAAACTAGACAACTGATAACAGACGGCCGTCGGGATAAGATCCCCGAGCTTCTTACTTGCTACAGTAAAAGCTTGCGTGTTCTAGATATACACGCCGAAGGTCTAGATCTAAACCTTGACATCATTCTCACTGGGGCCTATCCGCTTGAGGTGCTGAAGATAGGTCGGAGCAGCGTGCTCTGGCTTCGGCCGAATGGCCAGATGAGCGTGCGTTGCAGCGACCACATCGATCTTTCCAGACTGGAGCACATCGAGTTCACAAACTGCCGTATAGACGAAAGCGTCACCGAAGCCCTCTTCCGGCCGGTCAGCTACCCCAAGCTCCGCAGGCTGTGCTTTGCCGCGAACAAGTACCACTCGCACACCGTCGTCCAAGACTACACCCCGACCACCGCGCTCTTCCCAGCGCTACAAGTCTTCAAATTTGATGACGTCCAACCTGACGATCTCGTCCAACCTGGAGAGCAGAGCATGGCCTGGTACGACATCCCCGTGCGCCACATCGTGGCGAAAGCCCCGAAGCTGCAAGTGCTCCGTCTGCGCCAGCTCTCGCCCGTCATCGTCGAAGCCTTCCACGCCGTCGGCCCCTGCACAGCACTGCGCAAACTGCACATCAGATACATGGCGTGCTCCGGCCACGACCCACAGCTGCTCTCGCTCTTCGGCCCCGCCGCAAAAAGCACGTTCCCTGTTCTGCAGAAGCTGAAGGTCTTTATTGACGTCCCCGGTCCGTTCAAGTTCAGCTGGTCGTTCCTGGACGCCGTCCTGCTCCAGACGAACTCTGACACCCTCGACCGCAAGGTCTACATCAGGAGGTGTGTGGGGACCTGCCACCCGTCGTGGCCCGAGCGGGAAATTGCGATGTATCTCGACGAACACTGGGAGGGTGCCGACCGCGAGATCATGCTGCTGTGGCTACGCCACGAGAGGTACTTGCATGTAAACTGGACGGCCGAATATCTGCAGGATCTGTCGAGGGATCTCGCTGCTATCAGAAACGAGCTTGTTAAGAGGGGCAAGGACAAGACGGAGGGCCAGCCGGTGCAGGCGACGCTGCACGAATATTTGGATGTTTCCAATGCTCTGAATCTGGGCGCACATAGGAGCGCCTGTACTTGATAGATTGTATTTATTTGGCCGCGAAGTTGACATGGCACAGCTGCTCATGCTTGATACTGATTACATATCCTCGTGTACAAAGGGAAATTATGGAAATTCTTTCTTCTGTAGTGTGACCTAAAGCTTCACTGGCCCAGGCAAGTTCAGCTGAAATTTGGATGCCATGATCTTGGGCGGTCCGCCTTTTCTTTTCCTGCCTGAAGAAAAGAATGTGCCAAATAGGCTTGCTGCAGTCCGGTAAGTTACAGCCTTCAGGAGTCGTAGAGCTATAGGCACATAAAAATTATTCTATCAGTTGTTTTACAGACCCACGGGTTAAAACTCGATTGTTTCATATAGGCTTTGCCGCGGGTGTTGTTTCGTACCCCGTGACTTATCTGAGATATGTCTCAATGGCAGCCCGAAGTCGACAGAGCTGAGGCGAGGGCTAAGTGAATAGCTAACAATGGTTGAAGATTCGATTAATGCAGTCTTACTTGTCCATTTATGAGTTCAGAGCAAACACGAACCCGAAGAGAGACATCTTAGAATTGTCACTGCTGGTCAGATATGAGTGATACGTAGTGAGGACAAACGATCACAACAAGTAGTTATAGTTGTCGACGTAGTGTGTCCCTCAAATAACAATAAGTGTATCTCAGGTTTCCCGGCGGACTTTTTAGTCTGGCTTTTGCCAAACAGTCTCACAAACCAAGTTCGGTCCACAACTTCGAGGGGTGTATTTGTAAGTTGTCTTGTGCCTCCCCCAGTAGTCCTCTCTAAACCTCGGAACCTCATACGTCAGTTTCGACCAGGCCTAACGCATCATGTGTGTAGTGTAAAAGACACTATAAACAAAAATTCTGGGCCCGACAAAATTGCAAGTTGGTAATCGCACAATTAATTATAAAGCGAGCGTTCCTTCGCCACACACGAGTAAGTACTTAACTTTTAGGACAAACCTGTTGCAAAAACAGGTAGAGCTTTCACGAGGAAATCGGACAGAGATTTCGACTGTTGGAGTTTTGTTGAGCAGACGAACTTGTAGAACTGCCTGCGGATTGCGTGACAGCGGGGTGCTAAATTTCACCAGCGCAACAGAGATATCAAAACATGGTAGTGACATACAAGAAACTACAGTAGGACTCTGTTACCGTCCTATAGTGAAAGTGCGTCTTATATGTCCGGTAGTTTCGAGACCAGGCAGCGGTGATTTTTGCTTGCACCTGATCACCCATCACCATCCACAAAGTTCCTTTGCTATCCCTGCACCACACCTGTTATCAAAACTTGGTAGCCCGTTATCACGGCCACTCGACGGGTTGTTGGATCATGTTTAAGAGTAGGAAATCAGAACTAGATTTTCGTGTGATTTACTTCCCTTACCTCTGTAGACCCTCTGAAAATTTCTAAACCCTTCCGCCACAAACAAAGAAAGTATTTAAGTAACATAGATAGATTAAAACTTGATGCCCGGATCTACTTTGTCTAGTGCCCGGCCCCCTACACTCCTAAGCGTCAGTTCCTCGTTCCTGCGGCGCTTTCTGTCGCCCAGTTTGAGGAACGAGGGATAAGCTGTGGCGCAGAAAAGCTGGGCACGAGCCACGGGGATCTACTAAGGTGCTGGCCTCCATTTTTAAAAAGACGATTTTTAAGAATTTGATGCTACAGGCGTTGGGGAAGTAAGTACACTCCTCCATCAGTGCCCGCGGTCATCCTTTGACATTATATGATGAGACTGACAAAAAGCAAGTAAAACCGTCGGCATCGATATCATGACGACAGGCATATAGGAACACGCAAAAAGAGAACTCTCTGGCGGGGAATTGAACCCCGGTCACCCGCGGACAGTCGAGTTGACAGGCGGGTATACTAACCACTATACTACCAAAGAGGCGATGTTAATTATAACTACGTGGCCTGTATGAGCAAAATCATTGACTTCCGTTCTACAGCTCAAGAGGCCTGGCCAGTGATGATGCAGGGCTGGTTGTGTTTATGGCAACAGGCAGATCCCAAGACCTTCCAATCTTGCCGGGCATTGAGAAATCCCGAACCTGGAATCACCGGGTTACGACTAAGCCGAGTAGCCTGCTTTCCTTATTCCGTGCTCAACGCATCGCGGTACCAAACCACTCTGATTTCCACCTCCACCCGAGTTTGCCTGTTCATACAGGCCTGCTCTACCGTTATACCGCGAAACTTGGGAAGATCACTGGCATGCAACTCACGGGTGGCCAGCCGATTTTCGACTGACGCTCTCTCGGCCTGTCGTTCTCGTGGCTTCACCAGTCAGGAGCCTTTTGGTCGTCAACCTCGGGGAAGTTGGAAATACCGACCATACGGCGGTTCAGCGTCCCAAAACGCTTGATCTGTGGCATTCGTGGCGTGTCATGAATTCCTGGCGATCCCGTTCAGCAACAACCGGCACTCACACAAATGTTGGAGGCACAACATCTGCACCGTCGGTCACTCGGTTTTGCGAGCCATAAGTCATAATTCCTGTCAAGAGTGTTATTCTGGACTAGTCTTGTTTCAGTGTGCATTCCTGGTTCGATTTTGCTCACCTGAGGCTGCATTTCATCGCCGTTGTTTCTGCTCCTGCTCTTCTATTCTCGTCCTTTACACTTCACACACTTGATACAATGAGCACAAGTACGATACACGTTCAACAACTTGCACCCAACCTCTCATTGGTCATTGCTAGCCACAAGAACAGGCACAACCACACACACACAAGGACACACGAACTTTGTGTTATCTACATCGCGTCTCACAGCATCAGCGGCGCGGATGGCATCTCACTCCTCCCCTCCGCTCCGGCACATCGCTACGCCGAACTTGCCTCAACCACTCATCCACTCCTACACAAACCCACTCCTGCTACCGTGCCATGTGACGGCCTGAATGCTCACTGCATACAAATCAACGACATCGGGAGTTGGAGCGCATTATATACCCTAGCACGGCACGGTATTGACAAATCTGACAACGGATGACAGATACACGTACATGAGCGGCGCGACCCCGGCATTGAGTTCCATGTACTCCAGACGAGCTCGCGACGGCATACCTAACCCGACCCAAGGACAACAACAATCTGATAAGCCGTTGTGTTTTCGCCACACCCCAACGTCCGACGTCCGACGTGCCTTTGCAGAGAGAGCTACAGTGCCACGGCAGACACAGCGAAACTTATATTACCTCCACACCCCGCGCTCCCAGCGGCGCCAATATTTCCCCACTTCGTATAAATCTACACAGTATATAACCCCGGGACTCGCGCCGAGGCAGCTCGCTCCGGGGGGCCGTGAGGCGCTTTGTCTCACGTACCTGCAGAACCTGGGGAAAACCTTAACAGCCTCCTGGGCGCTCCAGCGGGGTTGGGCCTGGTTCGGGCAGGCAGATCTGGACTTACGCTGTCGTCAGTATCCGGGTAAATACGCCACGGCGCAGCTTACCGTCGATCCAGGCGACGACCCTGGCGCAATATATGTGCACCGGCGCAAGGTCCCGAACGCTAGCTGCGTGTGTTTGAGCTTATTTGAACTCCGGCCCGGTGGCCTGTATATGCTGTGGGGACACAGTGAAGGAACGCAAACGCCACAAGTCGACTGCGTGCAGTTGGTTTTATGCAGACCGTCACTAGAGATTACTGCTGTGGGTCTTTTCAGGGATATCTTCTACTTCGCCTTACCCTAATTGCGTGGACATGCGTACCCACAGGCCCGGACTTCCCCATGTACCACGGCAATATCGGCTTGCTGATATACCACGGCAATAACGGCTTCCCCACCCCTCTGATATTGCTATATAAAGCCGTCGCACCCACGCCCAGCTCCTATCTCCACCAGCGCAGACACGATGAAGCCAGTCCTCGCCCTCCTCCTCGCGGCCCTGACCGGCACACATGCCGCCCCCGCCCTCGAGGAACGTCAAGCCGCGACCACCTACGACTACATCGTCGTCGGGTAAGTCACCTTCCTTCGCATAATCTCCCCGCTAACTCTTGCAGCGGCGGTGCTGCTGGTCTCGTCGCGGCCGACCGACTCTCCGCAGCCGGCAAGCGCGTCATCCTCCTCGAACGCGGCCCGCCAACAACCTACGTCAACGGCGGCCGCAACGGGCCAGCCTGGGCTCTCGACGCAGGCCTAACGCGCTTCGACGTCCCCGGGTTGTGCAACCAGATCTGGCAGGACAGCGTCGGCATCGCGTGCACGGACATGGATCAAATGGCAGGCTGCGTGCTCGGCGGCGGCACGGCCGTCAACGCGGGTCTATTCTTCAAGCCGCCCGCACAGGACTGGGACCTCAACTTCCCCACCGGCTGGAAGAGCACCGACATGGTGGCCTCGACGAACAAAGTATTTGCGCGCATCCCGAGCACCGACACGCCCAGCGTCGACGGCAAGCGGTACCTGCAGGAGAGCTACAACGCGCTGTCCGGGATCTTAACCACGGCCGGCTGGACAGGAGTGACTGCGAACTCTGTCCCCGAGCAGAAGAACCGCACGTTCGCACACACGCCGTACATGTACGCCAACGGCGAGCGCGGCGGCCCGCTGGCGACGTACCTGCAGACAGCGAAGGCACGAACCACATTCACGCTCGCGGTCAACACGACCGTCAACCGCGTCCTGCGCACGGGCGCGCAAGCAACCGGCGTCTCTGTCTCCCCCTTCGGCGTCAACGGACTGAACGGCACCATCTCGCTGCGCTCCGGCGGCCGCGTGATCCTCGCTGCCGGCGCCTTCGGCACGCCGAAGATCCTGTTCCGCTCCGCCATCGGCCCGACAGACGCGCTGACGGTGGTCAACAACTCCGCCACCGACGGCGCCACCTTCCCGGCACAGAGCACGTGGATCTTGCTCCCCGTCGGCTACAACCTGATGGACCACGTCAACACCGACGTCGTGATCTCGCACCCCGCGGTGGTGCCGTACGACTTCTACGCCGCCTACGACACGCCGATCGCCGCCGACGCTGCCTCCTACCTCAATGCTCGCTCCGGCCCGCTCGCCGCGGCCGCACCAGCGCCGAATACAATGCTGTGGGAGCGCTTCTCCGGCGCCTCCGATGGCGTGCCCCGGCAGGTGCAATGGACGGCCCGCGTCGAGGGCTCGCTCGGGTTCACCGGCGACAACCTGGTCACCATCAGCCAGTACCTCGGCACCGGCATGAGCTCGCGCGGCCGCGCCAGCATCCGCACGACGCTGAACATGGCAGTTACGGTGACGCCGTACGCAAAGACCGCCGACGACGTGGCGGCGATCGTCAAGGGCGTCGCGTCGCTGCAGAGCGCGCTGGCGGCGGACCCGAATGTCACGTTCCTTGCCCCTGCGCCGGGGGTGGATGCGCAGACGTATGTCAGCCAGTACTTTTCGTCAAGGCGCGCGAACCATTGGATGGGTTCTGCCAAGCTGGGGACTGTCGATGGACGCACGTGGGGCGGGGTGAATGGGAGTGTAGTTGATACGAACACGAAGGTGTATGGCATGAATAACTTGTATGTCGTCGATGCGAGTATATTCCCGGGACATGTGACGGGGAATCCGAGTGCGGCGATTATGATTGCGGCCGAGAGGGCGGTGGAGCGGATTTTGGCGACGTAGGTGGGTGAAGGTTTTTGTATATGAGTTTGAAATGAAGTTTTTTGTTAGAGTGAAGTTGTGTGGGAGTGTACTGGTGAGCGGTGCCGTGATCCAGACCGTGGAAAAACTGTAGTAAAAAAAGGAGGGTAAAAGTGTTCGTTGCAACACGGGTTTCCTTGCAATCGATCAATCTAGATGACATTTGGTATTGCGTCCTCGGAAAATGACTGTCCAGTTTGAAGACTTTCATCACACCATCATTCCAGCGTGTTTAGCTTGAGACCGGCATTGCAGTGTCTCAATTTGTGTTAGCGTTTTGTTTTCGGACCCTCGCTTGACTGTATCTCAGCATGGAGCACGATAGTGATATTTTCCTCAACTGCCCACACGGGGATGAAGAATCCAAGATCAGATCTTACTCGCGCAGCAAGCCGTCTACAACATACAGGACGATAAATTCTTGGGAATAGCATTTAGTACTCCGGTCGGCATTCTATATCGGAGGAGTCCCAATATCGAGAGCATACAAGTACTTTTATTGCTGCATACAATATAGGGTTGTGCAAGCGATCAGTGTTCGCGTGATTTTTGCTTGTCTCTTTTCGCTGACGGACATCTGCCTGTCATTCTATTTTTCTTGAAGTCGATTGTGTATGCTGCATGCAGATAGACCATCAGATTTTTGAAGCCATCATTCATCTGAAACCTCATTTCAATGATTACCTTATACACATAGCTACCCGAGTACAAAGTGTCAGAACGATCAATGAGTCTGAATTCACGAATCGGTATTCTTACAATTTGCAAACTGGACGAACACTTCTACTGCCCTTTTTTGCTACGAACATTGCCCTGGTCACGCACTGCTCAACCCCACTACACCCCACCAGCGAACAAAGTGAATAAAGCAACTTGATATTTTTACTGTTTTTGGTGTTTATCTACAGACACACCTCCATAAAAGTAACCTATGCACGCCCCAATCCCAAACCTTGCTTCACCTAATCCACATCCACCTCAATCCCCTGATAGCTCGTGCCCGCTTCGGTGAGCGCACGCTGCACCCGCTCCATACCCCACAGCACCTTCTCCTCCTGCAGCCTGCCGCCGACAATCTGCACCGCCGTCGGCAGCCCATGCATCTTATCAGCGTCATACAGTCCCCACACCTTGCGATGCACGCCGTTCGCGCCGTCGGGGACCATGCCGTCCACCACCGCGTCCGTCTCGCGGTCAACGTGGCCGACGGGGATCACACCGGCGGTGTAGTCGACCAAGTTCCACAGGAACGTGTACCCGCACGCGCCGAGCGCCGTGTCAATGCTGCCTGCGGGGATCGCAGGGGTGGCATTCGCGGGGGTGAGGATGAAGTCGATGTCCTTCTCCTGCAAGTAGCTGTGCCACTTCGCGCGGTACGCCTCGCGCTGCGCGACGAGCTCCCACTGCGCCGCGACGGAGCGCGGGTGCAGGTCGTCGATCAGGCCGGCGCTGACGGGGTCGCGCATGATGGTGCGCAGGTACCAGGCGTAGAGGCGCTTGACGAAGCGCGGGAGGCGGAAGATCTTAGCGAGCAGCCCGGCGGCGGGGTCGGTGGTCTCCCACGCGCTACGGAAGTGGGAGCGGAAGGTCTCGGTGCCGTCGGAGTTGAGCAGGCGGGATGCGAGGCGGAGTCCCGTGTACGGCGAGGGGCAGTCGGTGAGGTCGATCAGCTCGTCTTGGCCGGTCTCGCGGAGGGCGGCGGCGGCGGTGGCGAGAGCGCGGGTGATGGCGGGGGTGGGGGGGACGATGCCGTCGGTGGCGAGGACACCCCAGCGGACGGAGCGGCTGGGCGGGGTGTCGGCGCGCCAGGGGATGGGGTGCACGGTGTGGTCGTATTCCCAAGGCTCCTGGTCGATGATGGATTTGAGGAAGTACGTGAGGTCGGGGAGGGTGCGGGCCATGGGGGAGTAGACGGCCGCGACGCCCTCCTGCCCGGCCATGGATGTGACGTTGCCGGAGCGCGGGAAGCGGCCGGTGGAGCAGCGGACGGTGTAGAGGCCTGACCAGGCTGCGGGATTGCGGACGCTGCCCGCGACGTCGGTGCCAATGCCGATGCGCGACCCGCCCAGGGCGATCAACGCGCCCTCGCCGCCGGAGGACCCACCCGGAGAGAAGCCGGGCACGTGCGGGTTGTCAGTGCGCCCAAACACGTCGTTGGTGGATTCGAAGGATAGAAGGGTGATGGGGACATTTGTCTTGACGAACGGCACGGCGCCAGCGTCCTTGAGTAGCCGGATGATGGGCGCGTCGTCGCGTGCGGGCTTGTTGACCCAGCGTGAGTAGCCGATGCACGAGTCGTGCCCGGTGACGTTGATGGTGTCTTTGACCGACACGGGCACACCAGCGAGCGGGCCAGAGAGGTTCACGCCGCCGTCGGCCTGCGAGTAGGCGGTGCTGTGCGCAAGCCACTCCTCGGCGTCGGACAGGAGGACCTCGGTCAGGCAGTTGGTCTGTGCGTGGGCGGTGAGCGCGCGCTTGCCGTACGAGCGCAGCACGTCGATCGGCTTCCACTCGCCCTTGCGCACGAGCGCGGCGGTGCGTTCGACCGGCGAGTCGAGGATCGACTTGTCGCTGAGCGTGAGTGGGTCATGGTAGGCGGGGGGGAGGTTGGCGATGGTTTCGGCGCGCGACTCCTGCTTGAATTTGCTGCTGGCGTCAGCGGGCGGTGGTGGTGGTGATGACCCCTCACCACGACGGCGGGAACTCACCAGTCGTCCTTGTGGCGAAGATAGTTGAGCAGCGGCATCTCGGGCTATCTCTCTCGGTGGTGGCTGTGGGTGATGAGAGACAAGCCGAGGGGGTGAGCGAGGCGATGGGCGAAGGACGAGTTTGCGCAAGGATTGACGATGTTACAGAGGTGTTGCGGCTCTGGGTCTGCTCTGCTGCTTCCCCACCACAGCCGACGATAAGCCAGCACACTTGAGGGCGGAAAACCTGATTGTCGCACGGGGCTAGGCGAAGTGTGGAGACGCCGGATCGGGCAGGAGCAGACGAGACGGCCGCGGGCGTGCGCAACAACCGCGCAGGAGTGGACTGTGATGGGTCGAGAAGGCGCGCGGGGCAGGCTTCATGGATCACGACGGGGAATGCTGAGGAAACCGCTGGAACGCATCGATCGCTTTTCGCTGCTGCAAGGGAGAGAGAAAACAGTGGGTTGCTGGTGATGACGTCGTGGCGGGGAATGGTGGCGTTCCCTGCAGTGTGGAGGAGGTTGGGGCGTCGACTGGAGGGCTTAGCTAAGCTGCCTGTCCACCGAAGCGGCAGGTGGCTGCCGGCTGGCGAAGCGTCGCGGAGCATTTTCCCCACGCGGGGCAGCCATCACGATGAAGTCATCAATCCTCTTTCACAGGATCGTTACGAACAGGAGTTTTCTTACACGGCGTGACGACGCTTTGAATCCTACCAGTTTTACTCTCAGTTTCTATGCAGAATTACCAGCTATGACTATCGTGTATTCGTACTTCAAAGACAAATTCCACGTGACATGCTTTACGCTTAATTGCAACCACGTTCCTGAAGTGCCACGCGTGACCGGTCATCGTGATACGTTTAATTTGACCTGCAGTGTTTCAACTAGGTACCCGTGGGTAAATACAGCAGTTTTGTCCCACCATTACATGGCGGCGTGTGACCAGATGTTAAAAGTACGGATAAAGTCGCTGTAAGCATTGTTGCTATCACTCGCGAGAGTTCTGTGTCGTCGTGGTGACCTTTTTGATGAACTGTATAGTACGGATTAAAAACTCGCAGGGAAGTTATGTGCCGCTCAAGATTTATTGCTATGAATACTATTTGTGCTACTTGTGAACTACATCTTGCAGTAATTCGTCGTACAGCACAGTTGGAAGGTATTGTGGCCGGTAGATTCTCACAAACGCTCCTGCAAATAATCCAATACACCGATCATATACCGGCAGCGCGGCGAAGAATTTTAGATTTCCTGGCTCAATGTTGCAAACGTGACAAGTGTTTGACCCGGTCCGGTCCGATCTTTTGCGGGCCTGACCATGGGAAGTACGGTAGGACTAGGGTCGACCGCCGTGCACTAACTAGTGTGGAGAGACACCAAGTTTCCTAAACCATAAATCTAAACGGAGTTTTAGAGCCGAGCCATCCGGTCTGGAACGGACCGGACGATTGCAAACTGCGTTCGGCATCTTGTGGCACTCTCGGCGCTGCAAGGTACGTTGAAATCCCAACCGATCGCAACTGCGCCCGTATATCGCTGCAACCAGTACTATATCATGTGTGAAATCTCCATGAAACCGTGCAGTTCATTACAGAATTCGGCTCCTCGGACACTTCTTCTCCCCGCGCTGAGAACTTTCAATGAGGAAAAAGCGGTTCACGCAGCGGCCTCCCATTTCTTTTTGTAATCCTGAATCCCAGGCTCTTTGCCGCTGTACACCTGTCGTCACCTACACAGACTTGAGATTACTAGACATCAAGGGTCGTACTTTCCTGGATGTTCGTTGACTTTGGTACGGATGATATGTGATGATTCCGACAGCTGATCGAGCATGCTATATGTGATACAAATTGAGGATAACCAACCTGGTCGCCTATTTAGAATGATGTTGCGAACGGGAGAATGGCAGATCAGACTAATTACGCCGCAGATTAAGTGTCGAGCACATCAAATACAGCACTAGAAACAACAACATACAAGTCCGTCACCCCGAACAACCACCGGTTGGTATATTAGCAAAGATTGCGGTGCCCGCAATACTTATGGAGAATGCCCGACTACATGCTGGACAGTGGCATCATCCGCTACGTGTTGAATTATTGATTAAATAATTGGTACGGGGCAAAGCATCAGTGTAGACTCCCAGGTGTACTGAGATGCATGAAGCCGACCGAGCCTACGTAGTATCGACAGGACCATAACGGCGGCGATGATGGATCATCTGAGCTGCCTTTCCGACATGAGGGAGAAAGCTAGAGACCTGAAAGTCATGAGGTATCAATTTAGGAAACGTATAACAGCATCTGACTTTGTTTCGAGTAAGCCAATCGGAATAACAAGTAGATGATGCTCGCACAACTGTGAAAGCCACTACGCTCGAGGCACATCCGCATGGATAAGTCGCGTATATCATTATATCATTGATATCCGGTCTTAGGGTTAGAGATTTGCCTGCAAAACTCTATGTGTGTAACATGCTGGCCTTGGCGGCAACCAGTTCACCCCACCTCAGCACATCAATGCTTCGTCTTGATGATTACTGTAAGCGACCACAGAAATTATTTTGCATATTTATATAGCATTGTAGCCCGGCTCGAGTAATATAATCCTCTCCAAGCTGGAAAAGTGAAAAGGTGGTTGAGCCGGGTGGTGTTGCTTTAAAGTTGTGCTCGCTTGATTTTTTGGTGTGGTCGACACCCAAGTTGGGGCGTGACGGTTAACCACCCCTGCCGTGACGGTTAACCCCCCCTGCCCAAGCTTAGTAAACCACCTTCATGACGGTAAACCCCCCTGTCGACCATTACTCATGGCCGACCATGACGGTAAACCCCCCTCATGTGCTGCCGCTTAGTAAACCACCTCAATAACGGTCAACCCCCCTGCCGACCATTACTCATGACCGACCATGACGGTAAACCCCCCTCATGTGCTGCCGCTTAGTAAACCACCTCAATAACGGTCAACCCCCCCTGCCGACAATTACTCATGGTCGACCATGACGATCAACACCTTCATCACAATAAACCTCCGGCCTACAATTACTTATGGCCGACTGTGATGCTCGACTTGTCCAAGGCAATTACTAAGACTGCTCAAGGACTGATTGTGTTCTTAGTGCAGCCGGGCACATAGTCAGTTACCAATAGACAGCACAACTTGTGGTCGGCTGTCACTTATTGATCTAAATACCTGCCAACACAGTCCATGAAAAATGTTCTTATTGTAGATCTAACTCTAGTTGACTGTTGCCGACATGCCTGTTTTTTTTTTTTTCATGCGACTAGCAAATTGTGATTCTTATTGATAGTCTTTGGCCGACAAAAGGGTTCTGTTGGGGGTGCCGACAAGTATGCTATGGGACTTGGCAGTCGAGCTGGCAACATGACAACAGTTGACCTTAACATCACTTTTATGCAGTTGCCATTCCCTAGTCACCGGCCCTAGGATAGTATTGAATGATATCTTCTCTCTTTATAAACTGCGTTGTATGATATACAAGGATACACTGTTGCTCGACATTACCACCTTGCTATTCACTGTCGGCCGTGCATTCTTAAGTTCCAAATCTGCAGTCAAATAATCACTACCCAATCGACCAGTACAATGCCACTCATTGTTCCTGCAGCTGTTCTCGTCAAAAACAAAGGCGGTCGGCCATCCATTTATAAGACTGCGGAGGACAAATTGCAAGCACAAATGGAAAAGACAAGATTGAGAAAGGTCAAACTTAGAGCCAGGAAAGCTCAGGAAAAGAAGGCCGCCCAAGAGCTTGCCAATCCTGGGTCGTCAGATGGGAATGTGGTCGATCTCAGTGACAACCTTGATGATCTCAATCTGGTGCCGGTCCAGGGTGGAGCACTGATGTTGCTTGCTTCAAATCACAATGGAGATTTCTTTGACGGCTTTCATGAGAAACACAGCGACGCCGGAGATGAAACAAACATCAATGTTCCTTTGGAGGCGGTGTTTGGTAAGACTTGTCTGCTGTTTATCCATTATGTATAATCATTGATCAGCCGACAGATTCTTTGACTATTCCATCTTCCCAGCCGGTCATCAGTAACAAAGGTAAGGAACGCATGATTCAACCACCGACGGCTCAGAAAACCATGTTGGCGATATGCCAAGGGGAGTCATCCAAGACAGGCAGTACACAAGTGGAAGAACAGGCTGCCGAACAACCTCAAATATTGATGGTCTGTATTGAAGAGGACGACAATGTACCGCTGGGCGACTTTGCTCGGTTTTATGATTTCAATGACGATGCACCGGCTGAGATCTTGGCTGTCAAGATTGTAGAGGTAACAACAATAACTTGAGACCACCCGGTTGACCCACAAGCTGACTTGTTGAATAATACAGAATCCAATAATGGATAATGCACCACCAGCAAAGGAAGCTCTTATGCCTAAGAAACATGCAACGGCCACAGATATTGAGATCACACTCAAATACCTGGCTGAAGATGTAGCTGGATTTGCCGGCTGTTCCAAAAGCACCGACCGTGGCAAGAGCTCTTGTGTTAACAATCAGCATGGCGGATGTTCTGTGGAAGAGTTTCTGGCCGAGACTCATAATCTACCCGGTTGGGGAGACGCATCATTGCTACCTAAAGAATGGATTGATGGTGATGACTTTGAGGCCTTCACAGATAAGACTTGGAGATATTGATTGTCTGGCTACCAGAGTAATGTCGGTGACATTAAATTGTTGAATTTTGAAAAGTCCTCAAAACTTGATGACTATAACTACAAGGTGTCATTTGACATTGACAGCATCATCACATTTCCATCAACCCTAGCATTCGCCAACTTTGGAATGGCACTGTCGCTCCCTCCCCCGTATAAACAAAACATCACCACCAATCTGCACATCAGCATCCGGCTGAAGAATCCTGACACCGACCGGTGGTGCAATGTAGCCATTAAAGATATACAACAAATTAACATTGGACGGCCACTTGGTGCTGTAGACGGGGATATTCTCATTTTGTTTCCTCGGCTATACGACAGCACCAAAGATAACAACTATCCACTGACCACGACTATTAGCCGATTCTTTAATCTGGTGGTATTCCCAGCCATGCATGAAACATTGGATCCCGACATGCTGCAGCATTTGCCTGCTTCCTATGAAGATGCAGTCTACAAAACTACAGCTAGGGGTACAGAGTCCCGATCGCTTGGTTCTTCAACATTTGGCCGGGTCCAACCCCTGAGTTACCGACTACCGGGAAGTTGTCTAGGCGACATCTGGTCAGAGATCTTACGGAGAGTTTCATTGCCTGGAAATTTAGATTTCCATGGATGTACCTTGTTATTCAATGCTAAGAACCTCAAGACATTGATCAAACACAGCACGCCGACAGGTTGCTTCCAGCAATTCTTGGAATTGTGGGGCACGACGGTCGCTTCCAACACCCTGGATCAGGATAAGACATGGATTGTCTATGGAAAAGAGATGGTTCCTTATGCGCTAGACGACAACGGTCATAAATCTCCGATGACAGCACTGTGGAAGACGTGTTGCAGCCAATGACATTGTGATGCGTTGCATCAGTCGTGTGGTGGCCTGAAGTCAACCGGGGTCCGACATGAGACATACAAGTGGGCTCTGACCGTTGCTGCCCAAAACTAGATACCTGACGTTAGACTTAGGGTAAGGATTTATACACTGGCTGGAGCGTGTATGTCGCCCGTTACTGAAAATGACTAATCCGTTACTCGATATATTGGGTTTAGTGCATAGATCACTCCGAAATTAGATACCTGACGTTAGACTTAGGGTAAGGTTTTATACACTGGCGGCAGCGTGTGTGTCGCTCGTTACTGAAAATGACTAATCCGTTACTCGATATATTGGGTTTAGTGCGAACTTGACTTCAATATATAGCTGACGTTAGACTTAGGGTAAGGATTTATACACTGGCTGGAGCGTGTATGTCGCCCGTTACTGAAAATGACTAATCCGTTACTCGATATACTGGGTTTAGTGCATAGATCACGCCCAAATATTTTAAGGCTGACGTCACTACATAAATGACTTCAATATATAGCTGACGTCAGACTTAGGGTAAGGAATTGTACACTGGCTGGAGCGTGTATGTCGCCCGTTACTGAAAATGACTAATCCGTTACTCGATATATTGAGTTTAGTGCGAACTTGACTTCAATATATAGCTGACGTTAGACTTAGGGTAAGGATTTATACACTGGCTGGAGCGTGTATGTCGCCCGTTACTGAAAATGACTAATCCGTTACTCGATATACTGGGTTTAGTGCATAGATCACGCCCAAATATTTTAAGGCTGACGTCACTACATAAATGACTTCAATATATAGCTGACGTCAGACTTAGGGTAAGGAATTGTACACTGGCTGGAGCGTCTATGTCGCCCGTTACTGAAAATGACTAATCCGTTACTCGATATATTGGGTTTAGTGCGAACTTGACTTCAATATATAGCTGACGTTAGACTTAGGGTAAGGATTTATACAGTGGCTGGAGCGTGTATGTCGCCCGTTACTGAAAATGACTAATCTGTTACTCGATATATTGGGTTTAGTGCATAGATCACGCCGAAAGATTTCAAGGCTGACGTCACTACATAAATGACTTGAATATATAGCGGACGTCAGACTTAGGGTAAGGAATTGTACACTGGCTGGAGCGTGTATGTCGCCCGTTACTGAAAATGACTAATCCGTTACTCGATATATTGGGTTTAGTGCGAACTTGACTTCAATATATAGCTGACGTTAGACTTAGGGTAAGGATTTATACACTGGCTGGAGCGTGTATGTCGCCCGTTACTGAAAATGACTAATCCGTTACTCGATATACTGGGTTTAGTGCATAGATCACGCCCAAATATTTTAAGGCTGACGTCACTACATAAATGACTTCAATATATAGCTGACGTCAGACTTAGGGTAAGGAATTGTACACTGGCTGGAGCGTTTATGTCGCCCGTTACTGAAAATGACTAATCCGTTACTCGATATATTGGGTTTAGTGCGAACTTGACTTCAATATATAGCTGACGTTAGACTTAGGGTAAGGATTTATACAGTGGCTGGAGCGTGTATGTCGCCCGTTACTGAAAATGACTAATCCGTTACTCGATATATTGGGTTTAGTGCATAGATCACGCCGAAAGATTTCAAGGCTGACGTCACTACATAAATGACTTGAATATATAGCGGACGTCAGACTTAGGGTAAGGAATTGTACACTGGCTGGAGCGTGTATGTTGCCCGTTACTGAAAATGACTAATCCGTTACTCGATATATTGGGTTTAGTGCATAGATCACGCCGAAATATTTTAAGGCTGACGTCACTACATAAATGACTTCAATATATAGCTGACGTCAGACTTATGGTAAGGAATTGTACACTGGCTGGAGCGTGTATGTCGCCCGTTACTGAAAATGACTAATCCGTTACTCGATATATTGGGTTTAGTGCGAACTTGACTTCAATATATAGCTGACGTTAGACTTAGGGTAAGGATTTATACACTGCCTGGAGCGTGTATGTCGCCCGTTACTGAAAATGACTAATCCGTTACTCGATATATTGGGTTTAGTGCATAGATCACGCCGAAATATTTGAAGGCTGACGTCACTACATAAATGGATTCAATATATAGCTGACGTCAGACTTAGTGTAAGGAATTGTACACTGGCTGGAGCGTCTATTATATCATTGATATCCGGCCTTAGGGTTAGAGATTTGCCTGCAAAACTGTATGTGTGTAACCGGCTGTTAGACCAGGGTTCAAGAAAGATGAAGTATCGATTGAACGGTAGTCACCGAAAGATATAAGGCACAATCTTAGGTTTGTAAACTAGAATATATTTTATGGCTCGTGTATGCCTTGTTGTCTTTTCTGAGGTCCTCCCCGGCGTCACTTAAGTACGCAGCTTCGGATCAACAGTCGGACGGCCTATCTACGCTATAGACGCTAGAGAATGCAAGAAGAGAATGATAAAGAAAGAAGAACAGTAAAGGGTACTCGGCGGAGACAGCCTGCACAAACTTACGCCCCGTCGTCTTGACGTGTCTTGAGTTAATTGGAAGACCAACACTTTCAACACCCGAGGTGCAGCCGACTAGATAACTATTCGGGCGCTAATACTCGGCTATTGTCGGTAATGTGTCAACACAATGATAACACTCTCCACACAGTCAATCGGACTCTGGATATACCACCAGATAAGGCCTGGGCCGCACAATGTGTAAAATGATCACAAAAAGCTAAAACGTCGAAGTTCTGAGACTTTGATCTTTTTCAGCTTTGACTGCCTCCTTACATATACCCACCGGGTACATTGCGCTTTAACGATCGCCCATTACGACTCCAGGGTTATTTTTGGGTCCGAAAAAAACTTTTTTACTATGGGGTTGTAGCAAGTGCACACTTTTACCATACAACTCACGGAGAAGAACCTGCGGCGCAGTGCAGTACTTGTGTTTATTCTCAAGGATAAATCTCAGTAACATATGCACCGCTAAGGTCTCTCTCGTAAGCGTGGTTGCCGCGTTGCGTTGCTACCTCCCATACTAAAACCGTTCTTGAACCGGGTGGTATATGAAATGGAGGGTACTGTTCAGGCAGGGTAACAATGAATGAAGGGTAAATATAAAAGATGTGTACATATGTATAACACGTCCCCCTCCTCAAGGTTGGCGTCCACGACAATAAAACAACTTAAAGAAATACACGAAATAAAATGAAATAAAATCAAATAACTGTAAGATGAGTTGACCGTTAAAAAACCTTTCTTCAATGCAAACAAAACTTAGAATAAGCGAAAAATAAATCATTGAAGTAAAAGAAAAAAGGTAACAACTCAACCAGAAGGAACCCTTGGGTCGCGAGGCTTCTTGGGGTAACGACCGTGAAAATTCCAAAGACTTTCCTTTGCATCCAGCATGTGTTCCGCCGGCTCCTCTGTCCAATCCTTCTCTTCGGGATAACCCTTCCACTTAACCATATAGAAAACCTTTCCATCACGCTTGGTTGAATCCAGTATTTCATCCACCTCGAATTCTTCCGTAACTTCTTCCGCATCGCCGTATTGTTCTTCTTCCATGTCGACGTCGTCCGCTCCGGCATCAGGTTCTGGTCGTCCGGAGAGTTGAGATTTGTTGTAACGTTCGAGTAGGGATACGTGGAATACATCGTGAATATTCCAGCTGGCGGGTAGGTCGAGTTGAAAGGCGGTGTCCTTGATGTTGCGTGATATTTTGAAAGGTCCCCAAAATTTATGGTCCAGTTTCTTTTTGGGTCGTCGGGTCTTGAGATTCTTACCATTCAACATAACGAGATCCCCTACCTTGAACGTATATTTGTCCGATCGCTTCTTGTCCGCTTGCTTGGCCATGCGTTCTTGAGCCTTTCTCATATTCTCAATGAGATTCTCATGGACGTTGTTGAGCCAGTGGGCATACAGACGGCTTGTCGGATTCTTGACCTGTTCTTTGGTAGGCCAATTCGTTCGTGGGTGAAAACCGTAGTTGGCGTAGAAAGGGGAAACACCTGTGGCCGAATGAACAGCATTGTTGTACGCATGTTCTGCCATGGGCAGAAGCTCGGACCAATTGTCTTGTTCATAATTGCTGAACGCTCTGATGTAGGCTTCTAAGACCTGATTGAGCCGCTCGGTTTGACCGTCGGTTTGAGGATGGAATGACGTGCTCATCTTAAGTTTCACGTTAAGATTTTCCATCAATGAGGCCCATTCTTTTGCCGTGAATCGTGAATCTCTGTCAGACACAATTGACGAAGGTAGCCCGTGTAGCCGCCAAATTTCTTTTAAGAACAGCATAACTAACTGCTTATTCTTCATGCCTTTCTTGATGGGGATAAAATCAGCCATCTTGGTGAAGCGGTCAATAATCACCCATATAGAAGTGAACCCATTCGAGTTCGGCAATGTAGTAATGAAATCCATGGCAATGCCATCCCAGGGGGCGTGTGGTAGCTCCAGCGGTTGTAGTAACCCATACTGAGCATGACGTGGAGACTTGTTGCGTTGGCATTCTGGACACGAGCGCACATAATCAATGATCCATAAATCCATTTTAGGCCAGTAGAAATTCCGCCTGATAAGCTCAGTGGTTTTTTCCTGTCCAAAGTGACCTGCGATCTTAGAGTCATGTTCGGCTTCAGCAATCCAAATTCGCAACTCATTGTCATCCGGAATCCAAAGACGGTTTTGATAATACAGGAGATCATCATCGAGAGAAACATCCTTCGGAGGATTATTGGCTTTCACCTTGTCACATTCTGCTTGGTATATGGCATCGGCTTGACAGCTTTGCTTAATACGTGCAACAAAATCATCCGACCATTTCGGAGTTGACAAGGCAGCTAAGCGTACGGAAGAAATCTTTGAACTTGACATCTCCGTATCCTCTGTTGGAAGTAATTGTCCAGGCTTGAGAAGGCGCATGATCGGCTGATTCTGAGCGCTGTCCCCCTCCTCAGGTCGGTATTCCGACCGGCGAGAAAGAGCGTCAGGCTTGCCGTTTTCAGTGCCTTTGCGATAATGAATGGTAAAGTCATAGTCTGCCAGGAATAAAGCCCATCTTGCTTGCCGTCGATTCAGCAAAAGATCCTTTTTCTCGAAATACTCAAGGTTTTTGTGATCTGAAAAGACGGTAACAGGGTGTAGAGAGCCTTGGAGATAACGTCTCCAATCCTTAAAAGCAGTGACAATCGCTAACATTTCCTTATCGTGAATATCATAATTGATTTCATGAATATTCATTTTTCTCGACATAAATGCCACTGGATGCAATTTTCCATCATGTTTCTGTGATAAGACCGCTCCAATCGCATAGTCGGAGGCATCGGTCTCAATGATGATGGGTAAGTTCGGATCAAAGTGACCTAGGATCGGTGCTTCAGTAAATAATTTCTTAAGCTTCTGAAACCGATCTTCAGCGTCTTGTGTCCAAACAAACTTTTTAGCGTCTCCTTTGATTGTATTATATATGGGGCTGGCAAAGTATGCATAATTATCGATAAACCTTCGATAGAAATTGCAAAACCCCATAAAAACCTGTACGTCTCGGACGGACTTGGGCGATTTCCATGCAAGAATGCTGTCGACCTTATCAGTTGTCATGGATATACCATGATCGGAGATAATATAGCCTAAAAATTCAACAGACTTGACATGAAATTCACATTTCTCCAACGCGGCAGCTAAGCCGTGTTGTGTGATGCGTCGTAAGACTTCCTTTACGATACGAACGTGATCTTGCTCAGTCTCGGAGTAAATCAGGATATCGTCAATATAGATAACTACCCCGTCATCCAACAGATCTCTGAAGATATCATTCATCGCAGCTTGAAAAGTAGCTGGAGCATTGGCCAATCCAAAAGGCATAACCAAGTACTCAAAGTGTCCATAACGACTGCGGAAAGCAGTTTTCCATTCATCACCCTCTCTGAGTCTCAGGAGATTATAGCCCGATTTAAGATCAATCTTGGAGAAAATCTTAGCGGATCGGACTCTATCTCTGAGCTCATTCATGAGAGGCAGTGGGCAACGATCCATAACCGTAACTCTGTTGAGACCTCGATAGTCGACAACTAGTCGAAGGCCACGACCGTGTGGTTTGGGAACAAAGAAAATTGGTGCACCGGCTGGGGAGTTGCTTCTGCGAATCTTGCCAGTCCGCAGCATTTCCTCAATATACTCATGTAGCGTCTTTAACTCTACTTCGGAAAGAGCGTATATTGGGCCCCAGGGTGGTTGTTGACCTGGAAGTAAATCGATTTTATGATCGTAGGGGCGATGTGGAGGGAGTTTTTCGGATTGTCGTTCGGTAAACGCCTCTGCGTATTCCCAGTAGATGCTTGGGATCTTAGATTTGACGTCCGACAAAACCGAATCGTTGTTTTCGGGAGTAAACCGAACCGCTCCGCAAGAATACATCTGGTTGCCCCATTCGAGAACCGTCTCATCGTAATCGATTGATGTAGTTTGAGTCGCTTCGTGAGTGCAATTCTGTAAACAATGATCACTAGTGAATTGGACGTCTCCCAGATACCAGTTGCCTGGTCTGTGTTTGACAATCCACCACCAAGGCAGGATCATGTCGAATTCACTGTCAAGAGTAGCAATCTCAAAGGTCTCCGTCGAAAAATGACTTCCAAAATTGAGTAAACAAGGAAAAGTAAAGGCTTTGCCCACTTCAGGAACAGGATTACCACCGTAATCATAAATCTGGAGTGGAACATCTCGTTGCACCTTAGGGATGTGAAAATCAGAAACAAAAGATTGCGATAACATAGGAACAGAAGCGCCAGAATCTAACAAAACACGCGCAAATACATCTTTTTGGTCTTTTCCGATTTTCATCAACTTAAAAGAAAAAATGGGCCGTGACCCGGAAAAAGGAGAAGAAAACATAACTTTTTTAGTCGGAGGCTGTCCAGCAGCATCCGATCCCGACCTCTTCGTACCAGCAACAGCAATTTTGGCAATAGGCCTTAATTGCTATTCTTCGTCCGGTTCGTACAGAGAAGCAACATCGTCTCTTTCAGCCACTGCAGCGTAATATGCAGCAGGCCTACGGAAACCAGCAACACGAGGAGTCCCCTCACTCGGTGTCACCGCTTCATGGTACGAAACAGGCATCCGGCTGGAGAAGGCAGCAACTTGTGGTCCTTCAGTGACGTTACGAATCTCCGAAGTGATTCGAGTACTGAGTGCGGCCACCTTGTTCTTGCCCTTCCTGAACACCCGTCCAGCTGCAACCTTGGTCTTGTTGGGGTTGCCTCCAGTCGTGTTCTTTTGGCGGTAGCAATCGAACCATTTATGGTGGAAGTTGCCGTCGGCAGTCGGCCCATAGTCGCATAGGGTGCAATGTTTGGACTTTTTCCTCTCCGTGATTAAATGGTCAGGAATTCCAATATGGGCCTCCTTCCAAGTTTGGCCCTTGCTGTTTTTATGGGTCTGCATCCCGCTACCGGCCGATTGATGCTTCTGGTGCTGAGGTTGGTGTGGTTTCGAGGTGATCCGGTCGGCCAGGGATCGCTCCTGTTTGTTGTTCGATTTACGGACTTCGACATTGACCGACTTGTGTCCGTAAAACCTGTCTCGCCTGGCGTCCTCTTCCACTTCTTTACCAGCCATGACCAAGAGCTCATTGAAGTCGTCGTCATCCTTGGGTGGTTCCTTCGCATGGAACCTCCGACGAACTTCAGACGAAACCTTGTCAAGCATAGTATGACGCCAGGTAATCTCCGTCTGGTTGACCTTAAGATTGATCAGCTTCGCATGCTGCATAAGGTCCGCAATGTCACCCTCATAGCGAAGTTGGTGCAACTTCGCCAGATGATCCTCAGCAGCCAATTTGGAACGGTAGTATTTGTCTGCTCTGTCCATAAAGGACTTCCAGTCATCATACCAACCATTGGCCTGCTGATCCTTACGGTATGCTTCATACCAACGACGACCAGCGTCGTGGAAGAAGGTACCGGTCCACTGAATCTTGTGCCGCTCCGACTGGAAACTCGCTTCAGTATAACCCATGGCGTTCTCCATGGCATCCTTCCACGTTTCCCAGTCTTCCCCAATCTTGCCGTACCATTTTGGTGGTTCGGCCATCTTGGGTTGTTGGACGTAGACTACAGTCGGGAGAGGGACTGCATCTCGTTTGCGTTTCTCCAACTTTTTTCTGCGGCGTTCCTCTCTCTTGCGCTCTTTGGCTCTTTTGTCCTCCCTTGTGGGACGACGGCGCAGTCTGCGTCGTCGTTCCTCGGAAGAATCGGTCGAGTACCCAGAGTTGCTTGAGTCGGAACTGGAAGAACTGTGATCAGAATCATCGGGGTCCATACCATTCCTATTGAATGGTGGCGGCGGTGGAGGCGGAAGTGCACCGCGCATCCGTGGTCTCTTTGCGGAGAGAACATCCACCGGAGGCAAACCAAAATCGAAAATGCGGACACTGTCACCGGAGTAATCAGTGC